>NW_011627614.1:2713-21566 GCF_000204515.1 Acromyrmex echinatior | reverse complement strand
TAATCAACATTAAAACGTATAAAACAGTACCGAAATGAAATGAAATTCATAATGTATTATAATGTTTATAAAAATATAAAATATGAAATATGAATTATTCTTTCAGTGAAGATGAGTGATCCAGTGGCATATCTAGTGGCATCAATCTATGTATCTATAAATAAAAATTCCGTGAAAAGAAAGGCAATCTAATCTAGATTATCTGTTTGTCCAATAGTCTGTTATCCAACACTTGTTGATTAAACGGCATTTATGTACGTTATTTCCAATGTACATATCTTACAGTGTAGTTCCTAGAGGAACTGCGAAAACTATTTCTGAAAATCTTGTATAAAATATTAAAACGTGTTTGTGCCTCGTGCAGCAAGAACTAATCCAGTTAAAATACTAGTTGACGATTCGGAAACTATGGCAGAGACGCTAGAAAGAGCGTTGGCGCCATTATTGATCATTGGATCGTTTTGCAATTTGTACACGATCGAATATCCTCGTGAACAACCTAGGATATATCTTTCTTACCTATATGCTTTGGTCAAATGGAGCTCTCTTATATACTTCTTTTACTATCCAATATGCATCACAAGGTTGCAAGAAGACTTCATAGCCGTGAACGATTTCTTTCCGTTGTTTAGCATTACATTAATTCTCGTTTGCTTTAGCCGTTTTAAGGTACAAATTTTAAAATGTACTCCTGGTCTTAATATAATAATACTTGATCTTTTAGTATTATATATATCTTTTTTTTGTTTAATAATATTTTTAATTGAGAGCATTAAAGGAGTTTTAAATTCACAATTACAAGCAAATACAAAATGATAAAACGTTTTTATAAAAGCTTTCAATACCGTTAACCATGACCTACTTTTAATTAAACTCAAGTTATGCAGTCTCTCTCATTCGGTTCTCTCGCTAATCTGCTCATTTCTTACAAATCGCACGCAGCAAAAAAGTCTTCAAATATAATTCTTTTCTTCTTTTTTCTTCTTCTCGTGCCGTTTTTTTCTGGGGTACCTCAGAATTCCATTCACAGAATTTTACTTTTTAATATTTTTATCTGAATTGTTTAATGTTTCTCTATTCTTTGAGCTCTTCATGTATGCAGACGACGTAATTCTTTTCAAATTCTTTCACCTATTTGCTTTTGCAATCTTTTCTGCTTTAAATAAAAATCTAAAATTTTAATGCCGAATGGTCAACTAATAATTCACTCTAAATCTCTCTAAATCATTCTTGCCAATTGTCGGTTCCTCAACATTATTATCCGTATCCAATCCTTCGATATTTCTCTTAATTTCGTTCCAATTCCACGTTCCTCCTTTATTAAGATTCTTGGTGTCCATGTTGATTCTTCATGGATATTCGAGTCATACGTGCTTATCAAGTGTCGTGCCTGCTTACGCGCGTCTATGTCTTCTTTATCCTCTTTGCCATATCTTTTTCTGCTTTCAAAAACTAAATACGCATATATATCTGTGTATTACCAAAGATCTGGCTGGCTTAGGATGGAACAACGTTTTATTCTACATTTATATTGTTTCTCGTTTTTTCTTTTTTTTTTGCTTCAACTTCTCTATATCTCCTCTATGTTCTTTATTCAACGCCTCTTTAGTTAAATTCTGAACTTCATTCTATTTACTTTTAACCTTCTTGTCACCAAGGTTACTTATCACTATGTTCCGTATCGCTTTCTCTTACACTTTAGTCAAATATTTTAGTTCTGTTCCTGTATCAATAAAAATCTCTCCCTCTTTGTTCCCCTGCTTTCGTTCTGCTGCCTCGTGTTTTATTGCGTCACTCACAGTATTTAAGAGAGACTGTAACTGGTATATGTGTAGGTGTGTGTGTATGTATATGACTTTAACTATTACTTCACCACTCATTACATCGTTGTCTTAGTCCTAGTTTTTTGATGCTGGTAGGTTATGTAATAGCAGTTTTGCTGACGTCTAACTATTTACAAGCTACTATAATATATTGTATCATATTTTATGTCTATTACTTTGTTAACATGTAATCTTTTTCACAGAGTTTTACAATGAATTAAATTAAATTTTAAAAAAATTTTTTTTTAACAATTATTTTTTTTAATAATCAATTTTAATGCTTTACATTATTATAATATAACTCTTTATCTGTCACATTTCCTATACACATTGCAACAACAATTTTTATTCAAATATAAAATTACAATAATTTTGTTCTGTGTCGCATAATCGATTAATATGATTTTTTTTTAAAGGATTTGAAAATGTGCTTACGTAAACTTGCTATAGTAGACGACACGTTGGAAGCTCTCGGAGCAACAAAGGAATATCAAAGATTACGTAACTGGATAATATGTTTAATAATCGGATTGATTATACACATTTTTTATATTAATCTTGTTTCGTTTATTTCTTTTCGTACCTACTTATCGTCCATAATATTTTGGCGTCTGACGTTAAAAACATTTCTGATTACTTATCCGCTATACATAATTATTGTAAATACTCTGATTACTGCAGCTATCTTTGGGTTAGTATTATACACAAGTGTATACATTGTTATTTTTATTGATACCGTGCGTCAAAATGTTTAAAGTGTGAAACATTTAAAGATTTTTCGGTAACATATAAAAAAGGGGGCCATCTCCATCATTGACCATGACCTTGACGACATATGTATTGTATGTTGTCTGTATTGTCTGTACACAACATGTATATATGTAATACTTATTTTGAGTCTTAAAAATATACTAAACGACAATTACTTAAAATAAATAATTAATGACTACTTTTCATTATTAAATATTTGTAAGAGATGGATATCTTTAAAAAACGTTGTGTGTATGAAGGAAGTAATGTTGAGTAATATAATCGAATAGACATACTATCAGAATTTTTATCTTCAATGAACTTCATCTTGACATATGTCGTCATAAAAAAGTAACATAAAAAGTAACGATAAAATCGTTATAAAAAAGTAACGACAAAACTAATGGCAAAAGTAACTTTCCGTCCTTGGCAGTAAGAGAGAGCTGCACCGCATGTCGACATGTAGTTACGATATGATTAAATCAGACGCTATGCCTCAGCAATAGAACAGACTTCCATATCCAAGGCACTTCGCGTCAAAAGACGTAAATGCGTTTCAAAAAATAAAGTTATAAAAGTTCCGTATAAAAGTTTTATCTTTGTGCTCGCAGCGTACATGTAATTATTTGGACCGTCCCGGAAGTTCAACTGTGTAATACTCGTTTCTGCTGTGAAATTTTTACGAACTTCCTAAATGTCTCCGCGATTCTTTTTTGATACATTAACGCTTGTGATGGGTAAACATAAGCGATGTAACTTCAAAGTTTCAAATTGAATTATGACAAAATGACGTAATGTGATGTTTGGAATTCACTATTAAAGATTTTCAGCGATCTTGCGCATCTCTCGGTTAAGGAAATATTAGGTATAGAGTCTTTGCAAAAAATGATTGGAAATCAAAATTTACACTTTTCCTATAAACATAAATGTTAAGGTAAAGGTCCCAATGACCGGACGTATATTGTACCAGATATTAACACATAGTTAATTTATATATGTATATATTATTATTTAGGGATGCTTCGAATAGTAAATTGAGGGGTACCGGATATCGGATATCTGTCGTTAAATTCTTTTTGGATATCCAATTATCCGATCGAATAATGAATTTTCCGGATACCTTTCTAGATATCTGGAAAAAGATTTTCAAAGAAAAAAAATGACATGGTCTTTTAACCAAAGATGCTTTAACAAAAGGTTTTTTAAGGAGGTCTTTACGTTAATATGAGAGTCGATTTTGAAGGTCGATTCTTTGAGAATTTTTTTAATGAATAAAAATTTAAGTATACATAAAAACTAATACAGGTCTAGAAAGTACGTACAATATATGTATAAAAAAATATTTTTTGTAATGTTAACTTTTTACAGAATACTAATAAGGCACTGAAATTAGGCCTGCATCGTTAATATGATCAAACGATAATCAAGGAACAGATCATATCGTTGATTTGAAAAAAAAATAAACTTTTTTTTTAATGAGTGGACTTGTAATTCTCGCTCGAACTAAAATAACTAATGTCGTATGCATATTTTTAAAATGACAACAGTTTAAAAAAACAATTTGAATTTTTTTTCTAATTTTTTTCCTTTTATTTTACCTTCAAAAAATAGAAAAAATTAACGTAGACCTTTAATTCTAATTTCGATAATGATTTATTCTTTGAGTATAATCGTAAAAGTAGAAATCGGATTAATGATCAGTCGGACTAATGGTTTTTTTGGAATCGTGATCACCATATTCGAAAACATGGTTTCGGGAAAAACGTGTATGAAGTTTTGAAATATTTTAGTACAAAAATACCTTTTCATTTTCCGTAATAAACGAAAGTAACATTCAGGAGTGAACGAAACCTTGCTCTATTGGAGAGAAATGTTCTAGAATGGTTTCGAAAGGTTCAACATAAATAATGGTGAGCGTCGGTTAGCAATTGATTGATACGGTCTATTTGAATCGACCAAGCGATCCCAAACACGACGTCATTTTTTCTCAGATATCTTGGACAATTTTCTTCCAAAAAAACGTTTTTGTGGGATATTCTTAAGACTATAAACATTCAAAGAAAATAAAAAGAATCGATTTTTTGTAGACGTAAAGACCATTTTAACAGAATGAATTTGTTTGATGTGTTAATCAATTGTTTAACAATTTTGTTTAACATTTCTTAGCTTACTTAGCTGATTGACAAATTGTTATTTTGTAAGGCGCGTATTTCTCTAGTGGCTATTGTTTTCATTTTCTGGAAGCAAATTATAAATTAAAACGACTGAAACTAAATTATAAATTTTGGAGAAAATATATCTTGAAAGTCTACTCCATACAGGGTGTTCAAAAAGTCCCGGACCGGGATAACTTGAAAAAAAAAAAATTTTTTGAAAAAACGCCGAAACACGTGAAATGATTTTTCAAAAAATCTATCTTTTGAGAGGGGTTGCGACCCCCTGCGCCCAATGGGGCACGTGGGGCACGAGGGGGGTCGAAAATATTAAATAGCAACATAGGTCAAGTGGGGGCTCATTTGAAAGGTCTTTTCGAGGCGAATCCAAAATACTACGCAGGACTTTTTGCACATGAAACACACCGTATTTGTTGTCACACATGTACATCAATGGTCGCGTTTTTGAATGCCGATAAAGACACTTGAAGTCAAAAGTTCAAATCATTGAGTCATTATTATTTTACACTTTATGTAACTTTCTTCCCTGATAAAGCTGTTTTGTCATAGTTCATCTCTGTAATTTTGAAATCAAGCGTCTTTATCGCTGTTTTTGTGGTTATTTTCTTTTTCCTTCAACGTCGTGGATTTTTCCTACATTTAAGATAACATGGCTCCTCAGAGAACACGCACAACAAATACGGTGTGTTTCATGTGCAAAAAGTCCTGCGTAGTGTTTTGGATTCGTCTCGAAAAGACCTTTAAAATGAGCCCCCCCTTGACCTATGTTGCTATTTAAGATTTTCGACCCCCCTCGTACCCCACGTGCCCCATTGGGGGCGGAGGGTCGCAACCCCTCTCAAAAGATAGATTTTTTGAAAAATCACGTGTTTCACGTGTTTCGGCGTTTTTTCAAAAAATTTTTTTTTTTCAAGTTATTCACCCGGTCCGGGACTTTTTGAACACCCTGTATATATAAAATATTATATTAAAACATGAAAAAAAAATTAATTTAGTATCTCATATTTTTTATATGAATTGGAACATTTCTCAGAAAATCTACATCTTTTCTCAGAATTTTTCATACAGGGTGGGCCATCTATTGTACGTTTTTAAAAATGCGATCAAATGAGCATACATTGATATTTTTTATTAATTTTTTTTTTGTTGTGAAGCTAAAAGTATCCGCGTCAAGAATGAAAAACGATTTCGTTCATGTGGCTCCCTCTACTGGCCTTACAGTATGCCATTCGGTCACCCCAATTATTAATGACATTTTGGACTACCTCGGCGCCAATTTCACTCAAAACAGTCGTAATATAATGTCATCCACTAACATCCCTTTCTCACGAACTTTCCTCACCAATTTGCGTATAGCTCCTTCGGTGGGTGCTCTATCACGACCCATATTTCTTTTCAAAATTCGTACAGTTTCGGCGACACAGCACTGACTTTGAAAATAAGTTTTTAAAATTTCAAAACGCTCTTCAAGAGAAAACATGTTGTTTCGTGCCGCGGACGGTATGACTAATAAACTGTCAAAATTTCGGGTCTGTAGCTCGTTCGGTGTTGCCATACGACGAAATTCAAAAACGTACCAATAGATGGCCCACCCTATACTATATACACACATGTGCACGCTAATGTATATATGTATACAGAATGTCTCAAACTATCTTTCATATCGACATATTCTAAAAAGTATAAAAAATATTTTCTATAAAAGTACAACTGTTTCGAGAGGGGCCTATTGTAATCACGTTATTTTTTTCTAGATAAAGGTACTATGAGAAAGGCAATGAAAAAGATATAATGTTTATTTGAGTTTTTTAAAATAGAATTATATGATTTTTTACGCAATATGATTTCTCTATAACCATTCTACATGTACAAGTTTTAAGTCAGAAATTATTGTAAAAATTTAATAATTTACGATATATTATAGGTACATTTTTCTCGCACATATAATTAACATGACACATTAAATATCTCGTAAACTATTAATTTTCTGATAATCGTAATATTCTAATACTTTTATGAATAGAATAATGAGATAAATCAGGTATAAAGAAAACATATACTTGTTTGTTTAACAAAATTATTCATTGTACCTACGTATTTTTTTAATAAAATAGATAAAACTTTAGTAAATGGGCGACTTTTTGCCAATTTCGATAACGTTAATGTATTGTCAAGGCCATGACCCTAAATAATTTTTTACAGGTTTTTTACTCATCGCTTATCCTTCTTTAAAAAGCTATTATCAAATAAAGTTGATAATATATACGTATGTTTTCGTTTTTTTCCAAGTAGAATAAAGCAGATAAATTCTCTACTTTTAATTACAAATTCTCTCCTTTAAAATATATGTTATTTGCTTTATAATATAAATTTTCTACCTTGAAGACACATATGCTCTGCTTTCAAAATGAAAATAAGAAAAAAGTTTAGTTAGAAAAAAAACCTAGTTAGAATATGATAAAATAGAAAAAATAAAATTAATAATTTCAACAAATTATTCAATAAATATTGAAGAGTATTAATAAACATGATCACGCGTTCATAATGTAGAAAGATATTTTGCACTTAAGCAGAGGGAGAGTGGATCTCTTATGAAGGAAGTGAATTCTAAAGTCATCTGAATTACCGAAACACATATAATTTTTATATAACACTTTTTTCTCTCCTTCGAAAATCCTTTTCCAGGATTAAAGAATACGGATTAATGCGTATCTGCGAAGTAGAGTCTTAATGCTGAGAACGACAAAAAGTTTCGAAACTGAGATTTTCTTTATCATTTCTTTGTCTAATATGATGCTCCAGCTGTTACGTCGTAATGTTTACTTCATATAAAAACTGTGCAATTTATATTTATGAAATAGTAATCCCTAGACCAAATAATAGTTTGCACGAAGAAGCAATGTGGATTTCTTAAAATTGTACTTACAATGGAACATCAGGTGACGGTGTCGGGAATTTTTATCCGCTTTTTACAGGCTGTTCTTGAAGGGGAAAAAACAGTGACCGGCTGTTTTAGCCATTGGCTCATAATTTCGAAGAAATCGATTTTTTAAATAAATATTGTAATAATTTGAGAAACGGACTGTATAGGAAAATATCAATACCTTTATAAATTTGATTTTATTTCGCCAAATGTTAAGGATAAAATTACACCTGGATATATGATTCTGAATCTCGGATGATGATTCTGAACACAACAAATAGGTCGCGGGCCAATCGAAATATTACTCACTTCAGTAAGCGACTCAATCGCACAGTGATTTTCTGAACTGAAGAAGTATTTTAATAAAATTTATCAGCATGGAAAACGATAGAAATGTTCGATGAAATCGCACATTAATAGAGTGAAAACTGCGATTTTTGATGCTGAGCAAAATAAAACAATATTTTTGTCGCTTTCAAAATAAAATGTAACTGATGGACTCAAAATTTGTGTCAAATTTTATACAAAATACGACTGCCAGAAAAAGTGGAAAGTTCCATGCTTTCTAAAAGAGCAAAGATTATTGGAAAAACAATTGTGGAATTTGTGACAGGAATGATTCGTGATTTTAATTCAAAAGAAGAATTACTTTTGGTGAAAGAATGCATCACACATGAAGATATTAACACGACTAATTCTAAAATTTCATCACCAACTTATTACACTGACAATTGAAAATTAATAAATTATCTAAAATAATAATTGACTAACACAAACTATAGAAATCAAAGCCTTTAAACGACAGCTAGATTTTAATGCTTGTATGATTCTTATGTGAATTTATATACTACGTATGTAGAAACGCGTCGAAATGATTTATCGATCTTGAAACGCTAACTCTACTAAACTATCGTAATAATATCACGAGTTGAATTGATTAGCAATTTAACAAATTTTTTATGCTTATTTGCATCTTCGAAACGATTTTAATATGTCATTCAACATTATTAAGATCGTTTCGAAGATATGAATAAGCATAAATAATTTGTTAAATTGCTAGTCAATTTAACTCGTGATATTACTGTGGTAGCTTTAAAGACTTTGATTTCTATAGTTTGTATTATCACATTTACAGTCCTATAATATATTATAATTATAATATATATTATAATTATAATATATTGAATAATCGATTATTTTATATTAATTTATTTAAAATGAATTATATTAATTACTAATTAACTTTGATGTAATTAATATATTACAATGATTCGTTAAAGAAGTTGAAAATTAATTTTATTTTTCCATAATTAATAAAATGTATTTTGTGTATTAATTATGAATAATTCCACTAACGTATACATTTTTGAGAACAGATTATTTGAATATACAGATTACATTGGCAATTATTTCAATGATTATGTATTCTAGTAAATTACAATAATTAATATTTATAAATGATATTTACACTGTAATAAATTGGTGAGGAAATATTAGAATTAGTCGTGTTAATACCTTCTTGTGTGATGCATTCTTCCACCAAAAAAAAAAAATCACGTTTGAATATAATAGTACAAATTTATATAGACATTTAAAATGAATGATAAAAAATTCAATATAAGTACATTATGTATTTATAATTATTTATGTAGAGTTACATTATGAAGCATGGACTGGTTGTCCAGTACATAAACAAAGTATTTATTTGTTCTATATCTTTGTAACAAAGTTACTTTACTCAATAATTTATTAGTAAGTAACTATCAGTGAATCGCAATGAAGCTTGCATAAATTATTTTATGTGAATATTTGAAGTACTCATAATATATAAATTCCTTTATCATTAAAAAAATTTTAATTTTTAACAATAAAACTAATAACGATTAAAATAAATAAACTACAAAAATGTGCTATTAAAAAAAAACATAATCTTATTCATACAATTTTCATATGTATATATTTTATTTGAAATGGAAATATTAAACATACTTTCAAATTTAGTTTTCTTTACAGGAACTGTGCGTCTAATCCTTAAATTGTACACTAACATTTTTTAGTTGCCTCTTCACCTAAAAAAAAAAAAGAAATGTAACAAAAATATGTTCAAAAGTATTAAAAAAATATATCCTCCTCGAAATCGTTTTACTTTTATCTGAAATACATTTTTCTATATTGTTTCTAAATAATTTGATGCAGCAGTTAAAACGAGATATTTTATATATGTATATACATATGTATACAAAAATTAATTTCAATTACGTGAAATAATCACACATTGTGAACTGCAAGTTATAACACTATAGCTTATATCGCATGCTACGTTAAAAATATATTTTGTTTAGTACTTCTCGTATATGTCTCTTGTATATGTCTCACGGTTTGATTAATTATAACAATTACAATTTATTTACAGGCATGTCCATTTACAATTATGTCATATATCACGCAAACTAAACATAGTATTCAAAATACAAATGTTAATACAAATGATATGGTACTTTAATGACACTGTAACATTCTGTCTATCAATGTATCTATTGATTGACCGGCATCATATTATATGGACATTTGATTATATTAGTTCGAGTTTAATTATCTGTTTTGATTTTGTTTTTAATAGCATTTTATTTCTCATATTAAATTACATATGTCAAACTGTTTACTATAAGGTATTGTTATAGTAGATTAAAAGCATTAATAATTATTTATAATTAGAATAATGACACAAGCAACAATGTAATTACACATGTCAAAATTTTGTTTGAAATGGCGAAATAAATGCAAAGTTTACAGTTTTATTACAAATTTTCATTTTACGTTAATATAATTTCAGATAAATGAGACAGTAGCAATTCTTTACAAATTGTCCAATTATAATCTCGATGAGGACTTACGTAAACAGGTAAATAATTACAACAAAGTTGTAACTGTTCGTAACACGCGTATTTTATGTGTAATTTTACTAACACTCAAAATTCGGACACCTACATAAATTTCATCGAATGATTATGTACAAAATCGGGACATTACACAATAATTGTGTTATTCTTTTAATGTACTTGTATACACATTCTAACGCCACAAAGGATAAGCTAGAAAAAGTTTTAACGATTATTTTTTATTTTATATTCAACAAAAGCGAATTTTTAAAGTTATTTCATTCCATTAATACGTATTTTATTATTATACTATCATATTTTTATTATTATATTATCAATTTTACTATCGACTGTACACTCACACGTAAAAAAACCTGGCTACTAAGTTTTTTTCATAAATTTTTAATATTTTCAAATAGCAATAACTCAGTGAAAAATCATTGTATTGAGATTTTTAAAAAAGCATTTTAAAGCTTGAAATCTCTTTTCAGATCGATACTTCAAAAAATGATACTACTGATATTTCATAAAGTTACACAAACATAAATAAAGATGCATAAAAATTCTAAAAATTTTTTATGAATTTTGCGAAATTCCATGGCGCCAAATTAAAAATTGTGCACAAATGGAGTTTACAGCTTTCGAAAGAGTGAATTTTTACCTTTAATTTGTTTGTTTATAGACCATTGTATAATTTTTTTCACCGAGTTATTCAACATTGAAGCAAAAAGGATCATTTTTGCTTCGACGTTGAATAACACAGTGAAAAAAAATTGTAATGCGTTTCCAATTTTTAATTGGAAACGCCGTGAAACTTCGCAAATTTCAAAAAAAATTTTTAGAATTTATGCACCTTTATTTATGTTTGTGTAACTTTATGAAATATTAGTAGTACCATTTTTTGAAGTATCGATCTAAAAAGTAGAGATTTTAAGCTTTAAAACACTTTTTAAAAAATCTCGATACGACGATTTTTCACTGAGTTGTTGCAATTCGAAAATATTAAAAATTTGAAAAAATTTAGTGACCAGGTTTTTTTGTGAATGTATATTTTAGTATCATATTATAAATATTCTGCAAAATAAGCTCGATGCATTTTGGCATATAAAATTGAAAATAATTTATAAAAGATTTGTAATTGGTATTGATAATTACAAATATCCTAAAAATACATATAAAGAATATAATATGTTAAATTTATGGTGTTGTGTTATAATCATTTTAAGGGGGGAAAAAACCACAGTTGAGCACGAAAAAGTAAGTATATTTTCGGGAATTTTTTTTGGCTCAATGAAATGATCAATCAAAAATTTGTAAAATAAGCATTATAATATTATGAATGAAGTACAAATAAGAATTTTTTCATATATTTTTGATACAAAATGGCAGCTGTGCCGCACTTGTCCGATGGCGCCTATTTTTGAAGGAGGGACCATGGGTGGACATCTAGAGTCCTTAATTTTTGACCTGGAACAAAAAATGATAATTTTTTAGGTTCTATATATCAATAGCTATGGAAGTACGTAGGATTTTTTCGATATATTAATTTTTCGCAAAATGGTGCACGTTTTAAGGAAAACTTGCAAATTATACCTCTAATCTGCGATGCCTGCGCCATACAATTGGCCTTCTTCATCTATCTCCTGCTCTTGTTTGGCCTTTCGAATTGTTTTCAGATCGATGCAGGCCTGATTTGCGCCCTCACTCAAAGATCGTTCCGCTTTCTGTATGCGTTTCTCATCCAAGTCCATGCATAGTTCGTGACTTTTTGGGCCAATTTTCATGCCCATGACCTGGATTATATGTAAAATTGATATTAATCCGTCATTAAAAACACACGAAGCGATGTTCGTAGCAATGTCGATGATTATTTTGCCGGAATTCATAGTTTTCAGAGCCATCGCCCACACTGTCGAGTTGAAGCTCTCATTGCTGTTTTGAGTGAAACCCCCGATGCAGCGAGTGAGAAGATCATCCGTAGTGAGTTGTTCGTAAACTGGCTTAATTGCTTCATAAACTATATCAGACATTAGTGATTTGTGCGTATAGGTAGCCAAAGTGTTAGAAGATTTCGCCCTTTGCCACGAGCACCATGAATTTTCTCCAGTCGGGCAATCGTCGTGTTGGGGATGGTTATCCGTAAATATTTTGTGAAGTAATGTAGCCCATATAGCTGTCTTCATTTTTTCGACTGATTCGTAATTTCTACGAATAGCTAACCCGAAATATATTGACAGTTCGTCGATCAATTTGCCTGTCAATTTCCCTTTTCCTCCCAAGCCTTTTATGCGTTTCTTCAAATTACGGAGGTGGGTGCCCATGCGTTTTTGTACGTGATCTACACATTCCTTTTTAGTTATCGTTTATTTTCGGAGGGAAGTTCCTTCTCCATCGCCATTATACCTGCTCCTGTACTCATAAATTACAGCGCGCGCCGGAATCACAAAAGGCGCTCGGAGCATACCTGAGAGGCGTTGCCGCAGAATGGAAAATTTGGGTATTCCGAAATTTTTGCGGCACTCCATCTTTTGGTATGTTATTCTTAAGACCCTAAAGCACCTTATAAGCGAAAAAAAATTTTTTCGATTTTTTCAAACTTTTACTGTGGTTTCCCCCCTTAAGTTATTTATTTAAAAAAAATTTTTATATGTCAGCCTTGCTTCTACTCAATGTGTCGTTAATTTAATTTTGTTGTTAAAACTTTTTTTTTATGCAAGAGAATAAAAAACCTTCTCTGAGCCCCTCCCAGGATGGGAACCTAACCAGGGAAGGGAAGATTCCTGGCGCGTACCGCCAGATGTGTTGGATTCAATCCGCTCCGTCCGCTCGTGATCCCACGGCCTATGACGTGAGATATTCCGAGTCGGTCGCCTACCAAGCTAATAGGGTTTCCCCTATTCTTGCCTTCTGCCAGGATGTGAAAGGGGATGCCTCGGAATTTATATCAGTTATCAGTATATTCCAAGTCCACGGATCGAGGCTCTTCATACCCAGGAAATCAGTATGCTACCCATGTATGTGTTAAAACATCCATGTTTATCCACATGTACCCACATATATCTACAACACTTATTACTACTAACTAAAATTACTATTACTCCAGCCACATCCATATTCACACACACGCACGCACGCACGCACCAAGCATCCATTCCTCCAGTCACCCCCATGTTTCTTCTAACTATGGCCCTGAGAGCGCCGGGTGAGAGCCCGTATCTATAGATACTCCCTTCTCTTTACGATGGCCCTCCTCTGCTCATCCTCATAAATGAGTGATTTTGTCCGCGGCTCTATGGCCTCATCTCTACGTAATATCTCGCATCGACGGAGATATATTATATTCGCTTATACTTATCCGCGGCAATACCGAATGGCATGAACCTAGTTAGGATCGCGGCTGCCTCATGCGACACTGTTCGATAATGCGAGGTGGCGTTGAAACTTCGCCACATCCTTCATTATGATCCTGTCTTACTACAGTTTGCGCCTAGATCGGTGCCCTTTCATAATGATCGATAGGGCTACCGCTGCGTATACACAGTGGCACCCCGCTTTTCCTCCAATGTTGGCCGTTATACGGGCCAGTGCCACGGCCATTCACCAAGCCTTCGGGAGGAGAAGGCGAAAGTAGTCCCGGAAGATCTACCGCGAGTCCAGAGTTAGTCCCAGGTACATGGCGGATCCCACTGAGACCACTGCCCTTCTCTTCCCCTCCAGCCAAGTGTCGTATTCTATAAAATGTTTTCCGACATGAAGGCCACCTCCATTTTGGAGACGAGACTTTTAGTTCCAATCTTTCTATTGCCCTGATGAGGCATACCGCCTCCAGTTCGGCCTGGATCCGCGCTTCATTCAGGGACGCTTCGTTCACTACCACTAGCAGAGTATCATCCGTACCCTATGTTCCACAGAGTCGGTCCTAGGACCGAACTCTGTAGAATTCCTCTTGTTACCTCCTCGCATATGTGAAGTCTCTCGTGATCCATGTATGTGAGAAATCTTTCTGAGAGATAACTCCCCACAATGGACTGGAGATACCCCGGTACGTCCTTTTCCCCTAACACCTTCCCAATGACTGGCCAGGAGAGGCAGTAGTTGAAGGCGTTGGCTATATCGAAGGATAATACCGCCAACCACACTCTCATCCTTCAATCCTTTCATAAACCTGTCAGACTCGCGTCAATCGTCTATCTGTGAACCCGAAATCCGTATTGACGCTTCAAGATATCCCCGGTCCCGTTCAAGTATGTCTATGTCCTCTCACAGACCACCCGCTCCAAGAAATTAGTCTGCTCACAGAGCAAGCAGATTGATCTATAGGAGGATGGGGCCAATTTTGGTTTGTTTGGCATCTTTAGGAGCATGAATCTAGTTGTCTTCCAGGAGATCGGGAAAACCCTGAGGCACCCAGTGAAACATTTCTCTCACCGGGATGTCAACTCGTGTCTTTTATAATTCGGCCAACTATCCCATCCGGTCCCGGAGCCTTGCCTTCCTCTATCCTGGCTATCACACTCAAGACTTCCGTCGACGACGTCCGAGGGTGAGACAGCCATCTCTTCCTCCTACTCGCAGAGACCGGGTTCCCTCTCCCAGAGATCCTCCTAAGGAAACAGTACTCCCACTATCTCCCTTACCATCTGCGGTGGGAGGATCTCAACGATCGCCCGCTCCCTTTCTCTCAGTCTGCTCATCATCACTTTGTAGGGCATCCCCCATAGGTCCGTCTCCAGGATATCCAGCAGATTTCTCCAGAGGGACGTCTTACTCCTCCGGATATATTCCTCATCACACGTCTCCATAATCCTCGGATTATCTCCGGAGACGTCGCTACATGGCCTCTCGCCCTCGTCAGTCTTCTTCGTATATGATTACAAGATGTTCTCAGTGCCACGATCTCATCACTCCACCAGTAGACTTTCGGCCAACCGGTAGAGCTCGCCTGCGTCGCGAGATCTAAGATTTCTACCATAGTCTCATTGCTTCCACGTGAGCCTCCGTCGTCGCTTCCTGCGACACGTCCATCCATGATTTGACGGAGACCTCCGCTTCCATTAAATCGTTCCTTATTTTGTAAACGCTCCACCTAAGGAAACATGTCTCTCTATCTATTTTCCTAACGATTGCATTTTAAAGACTCCTAACCTCCATCAGTATGTAGCAATGGTCCGAGAGGGCTTCTCGGTCACCCGTCACTCCACAACACGTCCGGCGATACTCCGCGATGTCCACGTAGTGTTCACGCAGAACTTGCCACTCGAATGCACACACGTGAGCTCACCCTCCTGGTTGAGCAGGCACAGATCTTGTATGCCCATCCAGTTCATCAGTAGGTTTTCCCTCCTGTTAGAGATCCTCCGGATCTCACGCTGTGTTTCGGGCATTGAAGTCCCTCCGACTTGCCCCGGTAGTCGGCCATGTGGATCTCCAGTACCCTCTTCAAACTTAATATCCGCAAGACTGGGGGGGGGGAAGAAGAGAATAGCATCTAACCCCCACTATCCTTCCTCCCCAGTCCACGGAGACAAAGTCCCTCTCTCTATGGAATACCACGGAATCTTCCCGCTCGCTCACTGATTACTGAGGAGAGCTCGTACAGGTCAGCACTCCAGATCGACATCCGATTCCGCCCTCCGCCAAGTGTCTAAGGCGGCCGCGAGCGGGACGGCCCAGGGTCCCCACATCACGACAAAGTCATACCCCGCGCGGTGGGTTGTTAAATTGTAGTTAAATAACTTATCTCTAAAAAATGTATTGTATTAAATTCGATAATAAATTTTGATTCAAATTTAATTTATTATTTACAAAGTACATACATTAATACGAACACTAATAAATGGGTTGATTTTGAAGTTAAAAATAACAAAATATCAGGAAATGTAAGGAATAGTTGCTCTGTGACAAAGTATCATAATTGATGTTTTAAACAATGTTTAAAATTTACTCATCTGTTTGATAAAATTTATGCAAGTGTCCGAACTGTCAAGAATAATAGTATATATTTAACGCTTATTAAATTATTTATTTCAATTAGATTTTGCAGTTTATATTGCAAATAAAACAGACAAAGGTAAAATTTGGCTTGGGACATTTCTGCTTTGGATATAGTTTTATCTACTGGGTACATGTCCTATTTTAAATAAAAATATAAAAGTATGTAATAAACATATATATATACACACACACACATAGGTGTGTGTGTGTGTGTGTGTGTGTGTGTGTGTGTGTGTGTGTGTGTGTGTGTGTGTGTGTAGAGAGGGATAACTCTATCCTCTCAAAATATTTCCGCTATTTTTAAATATGTAATAAAATATTTATTATAAAGTTGCATTGTATTCCATTTGAAAAAATGGAGGTGATCTTGAAATCTTCGCAGTTGCATCCATAGATAAACCATTAGTAGTATATTATACCCTCTTGATGCTACACAACTTCAATAAGTATATCATTTCATATCTCTAAAAATAGCGAAATCATTCTAAGTGAATAGAGTTACTGCTTCACCTTATATATACACCTCATATATAATAGAATAAATACGTACATATAAAATATAACATATTCTAGATTTTCTTGACAATTAATTCTTTTGAATTTAACCTTTTCGCTCCTAACGCCGGCTATGTCTGGCATCCACGAAGAGATCCGTATAGACGAATGCTGGCTATTCGCGAACAAATTATTTTATAATGTCCCTTATAATAAGAGTTACGCCAAATCATCTTGTACAGCAATATACAGCCAAACGTAACCAATTTTGTCAAATAATATATATTTAAACATAATTAGTAGTGGTAGTATATTGATGTCTATAATGCCACTGGCATAAAGGGAGTAATTAAAAAACGGTTTACGAAGAAATTATAATCATTTTGTTTTGGGAATAGTTCTTTTTTTAAAAAAACGTATCAAGGTGGCGTTGTTCAGGCGTAAAACGTAATTTTAAATGTCCACGTATATACTTTTGGTGTGGGGTCCCGATCAATAGTGATATTCCAATGGTGGACTGCTTTCTGAGCGAAAGGGTTAACAAATCTATTTTCAATAAGTATAATGATAGTGTACTTTCTTTTAGATGTATTCTACAGTTTTGTCCGCTACAATAATTCTTAGGACGGAGGTATGTAACAGACCTTCTATTCTCGCAATAATGCATGAAAAATTTTGTTTAATTATGGTTTGATATGAACAAGACGCTCGCGCGTATATAATTAAATACATTTTATTTAAATCAAAATCTCATAACAAATCAGAAAGAATTTCCGGTTGTTATGACAAGATTCGAAATTTTACAACTAGATCCATATTATAAGTATTATATTATTAATTACATTATAAGGATTTGTTTAATGTTTTTCAGTTTAATTTGGCAACTGTTGATGAGAATGAATCTACTACAATTGTTTAAATATTTATTAGTTATTACAATTAGTTATTTTAATCTCAGCGCACTCTAGTAGTGCAATTATTGTATCAGTCGACACAAATCGGGCAAATATGTTATAACACGCTGTGTTATTTCCTGTAGTGAATTGAAACAAAATGATATGTATCATGACACAAAATGGTATGTATCATGAGTCAAAAATGTCTCCTCTTTCCGCTATCAATATAATTTTGAGAAAAATGCATAGAAATTTGAAACTTATAGCAATAACATTAATTTGAATTTCTCTGTGTTGCCTACATAATACTTTGTAAGTACCTCATAGATTATGGATGCATGATGCGCTCAAATTATCCATCATTTATCCATGTGTATATTTCGATGTACAACACGGAAAAATAATACATTATGCATGAAACGAAATGCCCCAATAATTAACAAAATACATATTTGATCAATAAGATATTCTGCGAGTAGTTAACAAGAAAAATTTACCCAATTAACTAGTAATTCTAGTATATGTAACAAGATACAATTATAAATGCCGTTTTAAAATACAATAAAAATGATATTATTACGTAGTAGCATAATCAAAAAATTAAAAATGCGAGATTATATGAAAGTGTTGAAAATATATGTATGATAACACAAATTTTATCAAACCAATCATTATTGTAATATCGATAAACGGAATGAAATATTAACAATGAATAAATCGTATTTACTTTTAATTGATAATTTGCGATTATAAAATTTATTAAAATTTATATAATAAAATTTAACAAATTTATCTTTACCTTGTGATACGCTGGTTAGCATCCAATACAAAAAAGAATAATCTTTATAATAGAAAGCGAACTTAATACTGATGTCACGTAAAATTCATAAGATCTATCCGCAAAGAAAAGTTAAACTAT
>NW_011627613.1:0-38478 GCF_000204515.1 Acromyrmex echinatior | reverse complement strand
CACGCACGCACGCACGCACGCACGCACGCACGCACACACATACACACACACGCACACGCACACACGCACACACGCACACGCACACACACAATTTATGTTTTACCTTTCATCCAAAAGTATTATTATATTTAAGGCTATATTGTAAGGCCTTCGCGCAACGGAGACGGTTCCGAGTTGGGTTATGTATCACACACAGACCCACATGGGAAATTACCTGTATGGCTTGTTAATAAAGTCACACAAATATTTGCTCCTAAAGTAAGATATTACAATGAAATATCAAGTATCAAACAAATAAATGTAATATTTGCTTATGAAGATATATTTTGTAGATGGTAAAAAGATTGCATAAAGCTTCTGTGGGCTATCCAAGCTGGAAAATACTTAATAATCCAAATTATAAGCCATGGCATTATCCTGAACAAATAATGGCACCTAGAATACGTATCGAAGAAGTAAGGATTATCTTATTTTTGTATGAGTTTTCATAATGTGTATATCGGCTTATTACATGTCTTACTGTATTTTCATGATATTTAGATACATATAATACAATATAATATAATACATATAATATAATACAAGGGTTAAGCCCAAAAGTAAGTTTCCCTATTTTAGAAAAAACAAAGACGAAGATTAAAAAAAAGTTAAAAAATTGTTTTGATTTTTAAATTTTTTTTTCCATTTTTTCCTAAAACTTAGAGAAACTTACTTTTAGACTAATCCTAGTAGATCTTGTACATTCTTTAATTTCTCTAAATAAAATTTTGATTTCATTTCTTTCAGTATTATTAGGTGTTGGAATTAATTCGTAGCGTTTTTAATGAAAGAATGTTATTTATTTCACATGAGCATTAAAAAATACATTAATGAAAGTACTTCCCATCACTTGTAAAACGCTACGAATTAATTCCAACACCTAATATATAGTTAACATGTATCTCTATACATATATGTTTATAGCAATATTTTACTCGGCAATACGGAACAAAGAGATACATATACATATATATAAAAAAATAGACTGTTCTTATTTCGTATTTTTAGTTATCAAATATAATTTTTTTAAAAAATCAATTCCATGATGCAATTTTTGTACGCAAAGTTGATTTTTATAATTGTATGCTATTAATTTGTTTCAGTGTGTAAAATCTGCAGAAGAGAAGAATTCAAAATATAATTATGTAGATGAATCTAATTTAAAGGAAAATTTGGTTAAAGAATCTGCCGCAATGGATAGCGATTAATTCATAACGATACAATAGAGACTTGACAATTTTTAGGTAAGTAGAATAATAGTGACTAGAATAATAAAAAACTAATGAAAAGTTCCAACAGTATTATAATATTAAATGCAGATAAAACATACGGACAATTTGTACATTTATTAAAGTTCGATTTGCATATTTCTTACATGATAAATGATTCTAATTATACACAACGCAACATATAATATTTAATGTATGTGTAGAACATTAAAAGTCACATATTCAGTTGTCACGTGCAAGCGGATGTGACTGCAATATATGTAAACATCAACAAGAAAATATTCGATGGCCTGCTTTGCATTAGGCACTAATTTCTAGCCAGATTTGTTGTTGGTATTGTTAAAACGCGCAAATATATAATAAGATGTCATACAATATGGAAGGTATACTTGAAACTCTTTTTATAATTTATATCAGAGCGTATGCGTGCATATGCATATGCATATACGCGCGCGGTGGTGTGTTAACTATCCGAAGTATCTTCTATATTGTGCACATTGTTATACTAAATCTTAATATATATATATATACTTATATACGAGGTAATTACGACTTTTTGTAGCATCAAAGAATGAAACGAATAGTTCGTAAACATTTTTCACATATATTTTGAGAAATATATGAGAAAATTCAGTTGACGTTTCTATTTCAAAGCGATATAATAAAAGGATATTATTGTCAAAAAGTTTGTTAATAAAAACAGACACATTCTTTTTACATCACACGGATATTTAAATGTTACAATTTTAATTTGTAAAACGAACCAACATTTTTTGAGTTATGACAAGTTTGAATGAATATGTATACATATATATGTGTGTATATGTATGTATGTACATACATATACATGTGATGATTCTTGTTGTTCATTTTAAACAAATGATGAATTGTTCACAATGTTGGTGTTCTCTATTTCTTTTGACAAGTGTCTCATTAGTTGCGTATATGCGAAGAGTACTGTACGAAGATTTGCGTCAAACTTCAACAGCGTATTAAAAGAGGAAAACAAACAAATTTCTGCATTAATGTTTTCATACTTTTCAAAATCAAAAGATTTGGGCAAATCAGATTTAAAAAATGTATGTACATACACAGACTGGAGACTATTATCAACTATACGCTTGTGAAGTTTGACACAATCGTCAGCTTTACGAAATATTTTGTATGATATATACATTTCATGATATAAAATTATAAATGGAAATGTATTGATTTATTAATAAACAAATAATGATGGCCTAGAATGTTTGAATATCATAAGATTGAAACATCGAATCTTAATTTTACATTTCTTTATATGGTTTGCGGAAAATATAAAATAAAATGTAATAAAAATTTATAGAGAGCGTAAGCTTAACCGATTACTTTGTAAGGATCACAATAAAAAGTTTTCAAACTGGCTTTATTTAAATAATTATTACAAAGGGGAGAGTTTATTTATAATCCAGTACAAAATCGATAATACTAAATGACGAAATTACAAGATTGACTTTTTAAATTACAAGAAAGAATTTTGAAAAATGAGTTTGACAATAACAATAATAAAATTTATAATATGTTTGTAATTTTATTATTCAGGTTTTTTTTTGTGCAATTACAGTAAAATGAAACGTACAATATACAGAATCAATTAAAATGCCATCAGAGCATTTCTAGTCTAGATACATTGTAGTCTAGTCTAGATAATTATGCAACAATCTCGCATTATTTATGTTTTCGTAACTACATTCGCGAGCAAAGGAGTTGAATTATTAATTGTTTTTTTTTAATACTTTATATGTTATTATCTTATGTATATTTTACATATTTATAGAGTCTTTCGTTGTATTTTCCTCTTATCGTTTATTACGTTACTTTGAATATGGAATTATGTTTCTCGGCTTGATGTACAGAAATTCACAGCGAAAACGTGTATTTATACAACACCTGAATGCTAATAGAATAGTATATAATCAAGTATATCTGTAGGCCACATAACTGTGCGCTAAATTACTGTACATTGCGTATCGTTTCAATATCATCTGGTGATAATACGTTTCAAAATATTATCGAGTATTACTTATTATACATACATGTATAATAATATTCGGACATATTGGATATTACTCATACTTGGATAAGTTACATAAACAGTTACGATGTAGTATCCTGGGCGCGGGGTATTAAAAATCAGAAGTGAACAGTATTTGAAAGACATGTATTTAAAATACATATTTAAATACATTTTTGTATTTCGTATTTGAATACTTTTTTAAAGAGTATTTTGTATTTTGCATTTAAATACTTTTTTTTTATATTTTGTATTTTAAATTTGTAAATACTACATACATTTAAATTATGTAAAAAATTTTTTTGATTAAAGTTAAAATCGCACCATTGCTGACTTAGTTTAAAGTGCGTTCCATTTCACGCATGATGTGTATCATTTATCCTTGTTTACATTTGGTAAACAACAATCTCTAATATTGTGTCTCAGCCAAGAGTGAAAGTATTTGATATAATATGTATTTAAAATACGTATTTAAATATTTTAATTTTATTGAGAGTATTTTGTATTTTGTATTTGTATATTTTTTTGAAAGTATTTTGTATTTTAATACAACTTTTTTGAGTATTTTGTATTTTGTATTTAAATACAATTTTTTGAGTATTTTGCCCAACCTAGTTAAAAACAATAACAGAATATTATGCTTGGAAGATTTGTATTTGAAATTTAAAAAAGAAAAACAAAAACACTTGATCACTCTCATTGTCGAGAATATGTTTTGTAATGGCAACGAGAAAAGTGCGAAATTAATAATTGTAAGGAATAACATTGGCAAATTTGTAATTTTATATTTAAAATATGAATTTTCGGCCAAGCATGGTCGTGATAGACGGAACGGTGAAAGATCGAGCTAGTCAGATGTCTTATGTATTTTATTTGTAAGGTATATTAGAGGATATACGCGTATGTATATTCTGTAGTATAAGTGGCTAACGCAATATGGAAGTTGCGCCAGTCTTTTTGTATTCGCTTTTACAACCGAGTGCAATAAAGTGCAGTCGAGCGCGGTAAAGCAATCGTACGTTCTACATCTATTCGACTAGGTATATATATCTTCTTTAGCGTATATATCTACGTTTCCATTCGTATCGTATCGATTTTGTGTTGAAATTTATATAGTTTACGTATATGCAGCGTACGCATATCATATATGCGACGATTGGAAAAAGGAATTTTCTTCTATGGCACATAATCGTAAGAAAGGATAAATATGTTCTATGATACGGAATCACATCCGCCATTGCCTGACGACAAAGAGTTTACTATAGAAACATCACATTTTCGTTCAAACAGCAATATCGAACAAACGGTAATATCGCAGAAATCTAATCTAAACATAATTGATGCTAAATGTGACAGTATTGTATTAACATCGATTGACAAATATGAAAATAATCGTTCTGCGTTTAATACAAGCTGCAGTGCAGAAAAAGCGGAAACGGAAGAAGCAGATAACAAGTATGAGAATGATAAGATAATATCAATTATCGATGAAGACACACGAAATAGCTCCAAGGTAAAATTATATATATAAGTATGTATATATAGACCTCTATGAGCTAAATCTATACCTACATATTTCAAAAAATTATTTCTGAATTAGACATACACACACACACACACACACACACACACACACACACACACACACACACACACACACAATATATTACATTTAACAATAAATACATTTACAAGTATCGTGCATGAAAATGTCTTATATTTCCAAGATTACACTACGTAATTTTATAAGGGTTGCTACTGCAGGTTACCATAAATTAAATTCAAGGAAATCAAGGAAATCAAGGGAATAATTAATTGTCAGGGAAATTACATAACGATTGGAGATATCATGGAAAAATCAGGAAATTTTGCAAAATTTGTTGGAAAATTAAAATTTATGGCTTTAAAGAAATTTAACATACGTATGCCTACACAGTTTTGAAATACTACCAACTTAACAATTAAATATGTAAGCAATGTCAACAACATAAATAGTAATTTATTGTACATTATTGTGTTCCAAATTTACTGCCAGCACTGAAAATGCTATAGTTATATTACTTTACGTTTACTATAGATTTTTCAGTACTGGCAGTCAATTTTGGAACACAACCTATATGTTGAATTGACCTAGCTCTCTCTTAAGAAAATATGTAACGATTAATTTTTAAATCAAGATGAAAATACAGAAGATTTCAAAATACAATATTGTATTGACAGCTTCAGAGAAAATTATGAAATTTTATTTGGAAACCAGAGAAAAGTTATATAGAATTTTAGAATGAAGAATTTAATTGTGACAACCCTGTTTATTTCAATCAATAAAATTTTAAATAAATTAGTGATAAATTTCTGTAAACTTACTTAGCAAATATGTACATTGTTAAATTGACTATCTTGTATAGATCGTCCGAAATACATCCGTTTTCTGCATTCGTATATAATTTAGTCTTTTTTAATCAATTTTGCAATTACGACATCATAGGAAGAAAAATCACATAAATGTTGTGGGAACGCCGGCCTCTTCGAGAAAGTGTTTAAACCGATAAAAGGATCATCGGAGGATTTGAAACGATCGAGAAGGAAAAAACGAGCATTTTCATTATTCGATACCATGATCTCTACGAGTATCGTTGCTCCTTTATCGATCGGCTTTTGGAGGGGTGTATGGGCAAGCATGGATCATCGTGCAGAATTGTGAGTAACAAAAGTACTTAACAGAAGAGTTTGTTCTCGCAATTGGAATAATTGCGAGATATGCGCGAGTGAAGCTGAAATATCATTTTCGATGATATGAAGCTAACATATATTGGATCATCTAAAAAGTATCCGCGGTACTTTGTCACTAGATATATGACCATCAACACACATCTAATGACAAAAAACTGCGGATACTTTTTAGATGACCCAATAATAAGCCTATTATAATTAAGTCAAGGCTTTTTTAAACGAGCAATTATAATTATTCATAAAATAAAAATTGTTCTTTAATTAAATAAGTACAATGCTATAAAATTTTCCAAATGTTTCGACTTACAAAGTCTTTCTCAGTGAAATATATAACAGCATTTTTAAATAATCCCTTACAAAGTCAACGAACTTACAATAATACAGTAATAAAAATTATTGCTCTATGTTAATTTTACATAATTATTTCTTCATTTAGATGTTACAGATCGAAATAGGTATCTAGTTAGAAATGTGAAGTCCAAATTATAAAAGAGAGTGTGTTTTACTATTTCTCGATTGTTATCGAGAATCCAGTTTAATCAACGATGTTATAAAAAATATTATAGAGAGAGGGGGAGGGAAGGAGGGAGGGGGAGAGAGAGAGAGAGAGAGAGAGAGAGAGAGAGAGAGACTGGAGGCTACTTGTTGAATTGATAACATCATGAAATTATTAGAACATTAATAGTTTAGTAGTATACATACACGTACACATTGACAGATGTGTACACACACGTACAAATTAACAAATGTAGTTTGTTCTGAAAATTATGATGTAAGTAAAGTATGTAATATCTGTAATGTATGCGTGTATATACAAGATCAAATCTATATTCTACATACCAGAATAATTTTCTATATGCGCAGGTAAAGTTAGTGCCGACTATATATTCTATTTGATATACCTATATGTATATCTATTATATATATCCAAAATATTTGTGAGTAAAACGCGAACTTTTACGAGCGATCTTGCAGCTCGTGAGTATTGAATTTTCGATGCTGTTAGAAATCAAGCCGTCACATTGGATAAAATAACGTAATTGCGTCTGACTCTTATTAGACGAATAAAAAACACATTGATATTGAGCGAGTTCAAGTAGGTAAAGCAGCTAGATCTGCTCGTCGAGCAATTAAATATGATTGATTGAATCCACAGGTAAGAACCAATCAAGCATTCTCATTCCGCATTCTCTTCGCGAGCGTGCAGCCTAGCCGCTTTGCTGGCTTGAACTTGTTTTTTTTTTTATAATGAACGCTCTATATTCGAGCATTGCAGATAAATGTAATCAATGAGTTTTATGCATCAGTTTTATTTTCATTCCATAACGTGACATGATCAAGTTCTAATGGCGGTTCTGATGGCGCTAACGATACCGAAAGTTGTAACTATATAGGTTATTCGCGTCGCATGCTCTAACATGCTTTAAAATGCTCCTACCATAGCATTTACTCATTCTAACGCGCTCGTTGAAGTGAATAGAAGCTGTAGCAAGAGCACATTGGAGCATGCTGGAACATGCGACGCGAACGAACCTTATGAGTTGCGTAGAGTCGAAAGATACAGGAGTGGTTCACTTGCACGCTGTTGCAATTGCCTATTGTCAATTACAATGGTTTCTCTATGGGGAGTTTTTTAATTTTTTTTATTTTTTCTAACATTGTGTCATTGTACACAATTGGCTCGTGTGTAATTACAGACGATATACACCCGAAAGGTACAATGAATTTCTTAAGTTATCAGGTATTTACACCTATAGACAGAGACACATAGCAGAATGGCGTTTTGTATCAAGAATCTATTATGTATTTTTTTTTATCATTTGCAGATGATGAAACGTTAAACATTATCCATTCATGTCCATTACGCTGGCGTGTATTTAGGAAGATTTTGTTAATAGGTTTCCCAGCTGGTTTTGTTTTACGTTCGGCGCAGCTTTGCACGTAGCATACACGGTTTTCAAAGATCGATTTCACGACATTTACATGAAGAAATGGACTAAATTAAATTGGCGAAAACGACTGCCTTATTGGGCTTTACGAATCCTGTATACTTACACCTTTGGAGTGGCGTGCATCGCGCATTGGCGGGGTAGTTGGATCATCATCAATAATCATCTATTTGTGCACACATGGTAACGTTGTGATAATATTTCAGCAACATTTTCCATTTGTCGCTATTAGCGATAACAGCTCTGATATCGAAATAGAGAAAATGGAGATTATTTGGATCGATATAAATAGCAGCAGGCAGTTTATTAATTGTCGTTTTACATTTATTTTCCTATATATATAGGATAACAACGTCTTTGACATGCTCGCTGCTGGTATGTCTGGCGATTCTACGTTCTATTCGAAACTTGATAGCAACTCCATTGATAATTCTCATCGACACGCCTTGTTGCGTTTTTAAATTTCCCACTAGATACAATGTGGTAAGTTATAAACATTGAATAATTTAGTTTAGTTTAATTTCTTGTCCTCGCACACACACACACACACACACACACACACACACACATCTGCGAAGACGTATTTGTGATTTGTGACGTTCAGGGATAAAAAACAGTTATATAAACGTATTTATACAAATAATACGTAATATACTTGTGTGTAAAAAGAGGCCAATATATGTATGATTAAATTATTAATGAGTGCGTGCGTGGTTATTTAGAATTTAAATTATCGGAAATTCTTGTACATATGAATAAACGCTGTTCAATCTTAATTGTTTCCGTCTTCCACAATATAAGATAATCGATGCGAATAATAATGTCGATAAACACGCGAGTGGAATATCGGGTCTCATAGATTCGTGTCGGGAATTTTCTACGATGTTTTCTACAATTGTCGAGCTTTCTTGACGCATTTATTGATTATGAAACTGCACTACTAGACAGCACGAAATATTGAAAGATAACAAAAAGCTGTCTTTTTGAAGTTGTCTTTTCGACAAGATGCAGTACGTCTAAGTTTAAAATATAGCAAAAAGATATCGTTTTTAGATATTCTTTTCGGTAAGACGAAAAGATAATAAAGATCTATAAGACGTCTTTTAGTTCTTGTCGAAAAGATAACTTAAAAAAGACATCTTTTCGTTATTTTTTTATGCCGGTTGCCGTTTCGACAAAACGCGGAAAGTCGACTAAAAGATATTTAATTTCGTATTATCGAAAAGATAATAAAAAGATAGCTCTAAAAGATATAATCGCTTTTCTTTATTTTATATACTTTTCATCACTCACCCGCGAGCAGTAAGCGAGATCGCTAGCAGACGGACGCGATGGAATTCATTTTTCGTGTTTGAAAACCATATAAGATGGAATAAAAGGTGCAGGATTATGAGAAATTTTACCAGTGTTTTAATGAACACTGATAAAATCTTTTTTGAAAGCGAATCCCCAAAAGGAATTATGATGAAAGATAATATGACTCTTGCGCACAGCGACACGGCAAACATTGCAATGGGATATATATTGACATGCAATATTTCATTTAATTCTATGTAAAAACTAATTCAGGGACCTGTTATTAAACCTAATGTTATATGCCAAAATATAAAAATTAAAATACACAAGTCTTAAGGATGGCTAAAAGATATCTTCAGAAGTAATTCTTTAGTTATCATATGAATAAGGCTATAAAAATAATTAACGCGATGCGACGTACATCTGTCTCACTAAAAGATATATCTTTATAACAATTTAGTCATCTTTTAGTCATCTTTTAGTCATCTTTTAGACGACTTTGCTGTGCTGTGGGCTATAATTCGATCTCTATAATGCCCCATGATGATCCAAGGAGTCGATCGAAGGTTTCCGTTTTTATTTCGAATCCCTGGCCTTATTTTCTTATATAATTTCATAGTTTTGATCTCTTACGCCACTGCTTTGACGATTGTTCGCGCATCGTGACAATCGCTTCTTTGATTACCGCCTAAAGAGCCGCCCGACCCTGTACTCAATTGTCAAATGGTGTTTAACGAGTGTACGGAACACAGAGTGGTATATACGTCCCGAGTATCCTCGTACACACTTGTCTAATTTAAATTTTCTAATTTTTATTTATGATTTACATGCAGAAAAACGTGTGTATTTGAGCTCGATCATATTATCGTAAAATTAATTGATTTACACCGTATCGCAAAGATTGTGCTATGTTGTAGCTATTTAACTTATAATCTATGTAAACAATAATTGTTTAAATTTGAAAGCGAAGTCTCTCTCTCTCTCTCTCTCTCTCTCTCTCTCTCTCGTACGTTTCGATGTAAACATATATACATAACCGACATAACGTATGAAAGTAACAACAGAATTGCTAGTTTGTTTTCTGCAGGTTGTAAAAAAAGAATTCTTTTTCAAACGTTATCACAAGAGTCGTCTCGAGTGAAGCTGATGAAGATTTAGTTGTTTCCAACAGAGCGCGTTATCGAATGTTTGCGTCAGGTTTGATGTAGATAGATATCGTATTAGATAAAGACTGATAAATAATTATAGTTCATTTAATCATCGCGCACACGAATTATTGCGCAAATATATAAACATATATATTTCACATGCACGTTTTTCTTACTTTTGTTTTTTGTTCCTCAACAAGGACCTTCCTGATCTCTCTTCTTTTTTCAAATCTTTGAATGATTTCTCCAATATTATGCGCGTAAAATTTGTCGATTGAAAATGTGGAAATGATAAGGAGAAAGCAAACAAACGAGCGTAGAGCCGAGTACAGCCGAGAGCTCTTGCAATTTTATAAAAACAGAAAAATCACACGACGATGTCTTCATTATGTTGATTTTCCCCGGAAGTTTACGAAACGCGTTCTTACCGATTATCATGCATTGATAATAGAGATACGCAGGCGCTGCGATTGCAAACTAACATTACTTATCTGCAAAGAAACGTTATCAGGTTTTTCGATCATATTTGACACAATTTATCGATCGTTTATATTATATTTAACGATCGTATTGCGTTTGACATGAGTAGTGATTTTATCTGCGAAATTTGACATGACTATTTCTTCTCAAGTCAGAAATTTCCAATGACGAGTTACGTATAGCATCATTGTTAAATATAGCAATGAAAGAAAAATGTAATCTGTTTTCAAATATTATTTATAAATCAGCAGAGAAAGAGAGAGAGAGAGAGAGAGAGAGAGAGAGAGAGAGAGAGAGAGAGGAAAAATTATTAAAATTTCATATAGTTGTTTCTAAACGATGTCTCAAACAAATATAAGCAATACTATACTATACCGATTCAGCTTCATTATTAACAAGTACCTACCATTTGTATTATTAATTCATTGAGATTACTTCTTTATCTTTGACATGTTTTATTAATATCTAATTTAAATTCAAATGTGCATATATGTGCGTATACGTGTGTGTGTACATAACTTTATATGTATAATAGTTTTTCCTACGATATAACACGATATTTTTTAAGAAATATAAATGTCACAGCGTTTAATATAATATTCAATAAATAATAATTTTTTAACTGAATTATTGTTAATCCTCGGTTACTATATACGGAGGTATGATATACTCAGAACATTTGAAAATTGTGCAACATTTGTAGAAAACGGTAAATGAGGTACTGGGTGTAGAAGAAAAAGCTTAAGTGATCAACACGTATATTTTTTCCTAGCGTCATTAGTTGTGTATGAAAAAGCAATAGCAGTCGTGCTTTTTTTATAAAATAAAAATCGTGCAATTTTATTTGTCAAAATAAATGCATGTACTTGTACGAGAATTAATATTTTGACACATGCTTTTAATTTAATTAAAATATACACTTTCAACAGTTCATTCCTTTAATTTCCTTATTTTTATTTTTGTATTAAGTACGATTATAATAATTTTTTGGAAAAAAAAAACATTTTTCGTGATAATTTGAAAAATTGACTTTTGTTCAATAAATATTTTTTGTAATTTACAATTTTCTAGTTGCAGTTCTACTTATACGCCCTTATTTAGGTCCTCCACAAAATGAAGATTTTACACATTTACTTTAATCAGTGGATCTTATCGAAAATTAGAGACACTTGACATTGACGGGGTGTACTGTACGCTCCCGTGCGATAACGACGGAAGTAAAAATATATGCGGTAATTGCGAGGGTTAAAAACTTTCCATATTATAATACATCTTAGAATGTTGTAGCTAATTCAATTGATTATTTTTATAGTACATATTTAGACATAAATATACGTCAGAGTCAATTAATTATATGGATTCAATATGGATTAATTAATTTGAGTTTTTTTTCTATCAAAATCGATACGTGTGTATCGCGCTATGGTTGCGAATAATTTCAGATAAGTTTATGGAGTAAACATTCGAGAATTAATATTTTCAATATTTTCCGTATGACATTTTCGACATGGTAATGGATCTTGTGACCCTGACGAGGCTTGCTGGGACGAATCAAGAGTTTCACGAAGGTGAGATGTTGTAACCCAAGCTTGATTGATACACAAAAAAGAGTTGATTAGCGACGATTTTGGCTAAAGCGTCAATGACTAAAGGAATATACGTCAATGGATAAGTGAATACGAGGCCGGAAACATTGCTCAGAAAAAAATAATATCAAGGTGACTATTAAAGGTAAAAATTATGCTATTGTAATTGAAATATTCTTCTCTATCGGAATAAAATCAACAAGACTATTCTTGAAATTTAATCATTGCATTTTTCTATTGGTTGATTACATTTGATATTGAGGATTTAATTTCAAATGTTTCTTTTTTAAAAAAATACTTATTTTACTTTTGTCACGTTTGAGTATCTAAATATTTTTATTTTTTCTTCCAGATTTTTCTAGCCGCTTTTAATAGCAATAAAAAATTTTAACAAGTTTCTTCATTGAAATACCTACTCAAGGAATGACGACACTTTCTCAACCCTTTTACAATAGAATATCTAAAATAAAAAATGACGGAGAAAAATTGATTCGCTAGCATTGGAAGATGAGAAAGACATAAGTGATCGTGTGTGGATGCGACGCGACGATTCAGTCAGTTCGAAGATCACCGAATAGTCTTGGAATATTATCACGCGGGAACACGCATGGCTGTCATCGGTTGCCACCGATTGTTCTAATCGGTGATAGCACCGCAATACACGATGAAACGAGGCGATTATAACGCATATGCATCGTAGGTGGGGGATCGTCAGTGTAGGAGAGAATGAGGGAGGAAAAGAGAGCATACCGCGGGTACTATCCTCCGTACTATACGCCGTATGGTCCGTATTCCGTCGCGTCAGCGACGATGCTTCAACGTTGTTCGCGCTAATATGCGATAGTGTTGGCCCGCGCGTTTAGCGGTTAGCGATCTTGATAAAAGATAGCTGTTGTACCGAAGATAAGCCAGTAGTCATCCTGACCGTTGCCTGGGCTGATCGGCCTGGTCGGCTGTACGATCCGATCGGTCGCCGATTCCTTGATCGAGTTCGTCGGCCCTAAGCGCCTAAGCGCCTATAAGCGCTTGAAAAAGAGAGAGAGAGAGAGAGAGAGAGAGAGAGAGAGAGAGAGACAACCTTTGAGGTGGATATCGATGCGAATAACTTTCGTATATTATCTTTCATTTTTTTCCAAAATTTTCTCTCTCGAATCCTCGAAAAAGCGATTATCCTCTGTCCGACGAGTGCCTACAAGAATCAAATCGTGTCATAACGGATTTATATTCGAGGAGAAACATATTTCATAGCAAATTCACCACTAGAAGAAGCTTCAATGAGAGTCGTTGAGCGAATTTATGCTTTCTCAGAGCGCTAAAAAAGTTGACTCAAACTCTGATGAAGGAATACGGTAAAAGAAGGCATGTCACCGTCCTTTCTAGATAGAAGACTCGTTTGCAATGTCACGACGACGACGGCGACGACGACGATGACGACGGCGACGACGATGGCGACGGCGACGATGACGACGACAACGATCGACGACGACGACGACGACGACGACGACGACGACGACAACGCAAGCTAGTCTTAATGAATAAGAACCGCCGCATCAAACGAAAATTGAATCGAATGTTATGGTACGAGAATATATATCAGGAACAAAATATGTGGTAGCATCTAGATGAGTTGGCGTTCGTTTTTCAAAGTTGACTCCTTTCTTAATTTCATTTCTTTCTCTCATCTATAAACTACACGATAGTATATATAATTTCGAGGATGCAAACGATGCGTAATGACGAGCGGCGTGACTACTAAGTTTGATCCGGATTGGGTAAGGATGGTGGAGTTGCGTGCGGCTGGTGCCAGGATGACTGGAAGTCTAGACACCAGATCGTCAAATCGTCTGCATTATGCCATCTTGACCATCCTGGATACGATATTCTCCGCGCTCGTAGCCGCGCCGGCGGTGGTTGGTTACTGGCGCGGCACTTGGGAACTCAGCGATTTCTATGTCTATCCGGACGAGCCAGTGTTGAGCAGCTTCGCGTCGATCACGATCGGCTTCACCGGTCTCTTTGTCTTCAGTGTGCTGCAACATGGCTTGGATGACATTCTGCATCCAGATAAGCACCGGCTGTCCTACTATCTCGGCTCACGAGTCTACACCGGCGTGTTTGGCTTTTGCTGCGTGAACGCTTGGCGCGGTGCCTGGAATGCCCTGGACATTTATACGGAGCTGATGCCCGGCACAGTCTTTGCCATAACTATCGTTAGTCTCCTCGCGCTCGGCATCATGCGCGCAGTTCGTAATGTATCCGCGCCGCCGTTTTCCCTCGTTCTTGATTCGTGTCCGGGTTACTTTGAAGTGCAGACTATGTTTCGCGTCAACGTAAGTATTTGACAATGATCTGTTTCTCCGAAGGATGCTCTCTTGAATGCCGGGAGCATCTCTTTAATCACGTCGCACAAGGCGATGATTTTATTCTCCTTATGAGATTGATTCATGATTTTTCTTCAATCTCTTCTCCTTTTCAAATTTAAATTTCAAGAAGACTGTTTCACATTCGCGCTTGTGTAAAATTACACTCGCAACCGTGTAATCCAATTGTGAATAAATGTTACGTTGAGAGAGAGAGAGGGGGGAGGGAGGGAGGGAGAGGGAGAGAGACAGAGAGAAAATTTGAATTCTAATTTGAAAAAAAAACACAAATTGCAATATAGATCGCCGATCGATTTCAACGATCGATTCATCTATCTAATCATAAATATCTATCTAATCATAATAGAGTTAAAATTATAGAAATTGCATCTTATATAGCAAATGGAAGTTAGTTGGATTTATATAGTTTGCGATGGAGAACTTTTATGTGCAATCGATTAATCTTGAGGAATCAAGGATTGCTTATCGAAAATTTGTAGTATAATAGTAATAAGATAAGAAAATTTAAGAAATATTGGATACTAATGATATATTAATGACAGAATATTGTCCATATGCTATCTACCCCTTTCACGTACATTTCGGTGAGTCGAAGATACGTATATTGGAGGAAAACAAATATATGTATGTATATGCTATTAAATATTTTTCATTTTCTTGCTTCTTCTCTTCTCAGTGAATATGGGTAACATTAAAGGTAATTTGATTGGTTTTCGAGATATATATACATATGTATAAAAGAGTGTTTTGTACCATGTAAGAGCGTGTTATGTGAATGATAGTAGCATTTAAATACGAAATGAAAATTGTTTTGAAAAACGAATAAATTTATAAACTTTCAGTAATGATTAAATCACATTTCAAGAATTGTTTGGTGGTTTGTAATTATATTCGGTTTCATAGTCACGAATACAAGAGTCATGCATATATTTTGTGCGATAATTAGAAAAAAAAATAAGACAGATAATAGGAACTTGAGAAAATGATGTAAAAAGTGTTTGCCAATTTTCTTAAGCTCAAGTAACACACAATGTATTTACGTGTATATACATATATACAGCTTAATTTGTCTCAAGTTTTTTTCATAGACAAAAATGTTTTAATTTGCAGAAAGAAAGTAGGATATGAAAGAAGATGGCGAAAAGGGGCCAATAGCGCTGCCAATAATCCGGATTCATGATTTACGTTAAGTCAGCATTACTTGGACGCGCGCCAAGACAATTCTCTCTCGACTTTACATTTATCAGGACCCTTTTATTTGTTATGTATATTCACTGTGCACCGTGCGCTATCAATTATGCTGTTGATATTTTGTCGTAGATCGTAAATTATAAATGATAACTTGTAAATCATGATTACATGAATTGCATGTTACCTCATTTACACGCGTCGTCCAAGCTCACGTGTTATCGGTGTGCATATAAGCGCAGTTTCCGGCCAAGTCCCCCGACTGTCAACCACTATTGCGCCTGTATAGTCTACGTATACGTGCTAAGCATTAACGCAACGTGTGCAAGTGCGCTAATTTATTTGTCGTTTGTAATCACATTGAAATCATGACTATGGTCTCATCTTTCCTTTATTATCGCTCCAAAATAATTGTCAATTGTAATTATAAATGTAAAAAATGTTGCAAGAAAAGAATGTTACGCGACACACTTTTAGTTATACCTTCGGGAAACATCGGTACAATTGTCATTGTCATTGTCATTGCGTGATGCATACGAAAATCATAGTTGTACAATTCGATTTGTTTTTTCTCTACCACCACATCAGCATATATATTGTTGTTTGTGATAGAAATGTGATTTCACATGAAATACGACATGCATATTTAAGGTCGCTCTCTATCTCTCTTTCCTTCTGAAATCGATCTCTACATATTTCCATCTCTCTCTCTCTCTCTCTCTCTCTCTCTCTCTCTCTCTCAACATATTAATAACACAATATTGTCATCTTTGAAGTGGGATGATGACAAGTCTAATCGATAAAAATCGATTGAAAGCTTATATTTTAGTAATTACATGTACATTTTGCACATCACTTCTTTTTTGTTCACAAATCTGCAGTAAATACCATTTATTGTATGTGTCGTGTTAACGACGGAAGAAAATAATTTGAGATAAGATAAAGATTATTTTTGTATTGACATTTTATGTATCATTATACCATTAATACATTATCATGATGATACCACGGAATTGCAGTGCATAATTGCTATTTTATCATACATTTAATGACTCTCTTTTACTCTCTTATTCTTATTCTAATATTACTATACTACTTAACAATTTATAATGTTAATATTGCAATCTATTGCGTGCGGTTATAGAATACGAGGGACTGGTCGTTGTACTTACTGGATTGCGCCTTTAGCGTTGGTGTCGTGGGTACGTTGGTTGTCTTCGTCTGGAGAGGAGTTTGGATTTTGATCGACATTTACCTATTTCCAGAAAACCCCGAGTATTCTGCCCTTGGCTCACTGGTAAATATATATATACATATATACATATATATAATAAACCTTTTATATATCGACAATCGAAGTCCTTTAACTCCCCTCTGAAGATTATCCCTGATCCTATCATTTTGCAATTGCACTATACGCATGTAACTATTGTATTATATGTATAATTACTATCATATTATATTACTTGACATATATGAAGAATAGTGCTAGTTCACGCCAATCTACGCGCGTGTGCTTGTTTCTTCAAATAAAAAGAGAGTATTGGATATAATTAAAATTTCATGTTTTATTTGTTTTTATCTTTATTCCAGAGTCCTGTCAAATACATATACATCGCACATACTTTTCGTATCGAGCCATCTATATTGTGGTAGAATTAGACAAGGTGTTGCGCATGATATAATGACACTCCGACCAATCAAAAATCGGCTTTATGGATTTTATAATATTTAAGACCGTCAGTACAGTCATCATGAACCAATCAGAGAGTCGTTATTAGCTTGTCTTAAGACATTACTTAAGACGCGCGGTCTTAAAGTAACAACGGCTAAGTGACCCCAAATGATCGACATTACTGCATGGTCGCATAAAAATTTCCGAATTGACTGAACGGAATAAAAAATTCTCTTATAGGATCAAAGTAGAAGGAGTAGTGCAAAATTAGGCGGTGTGAATAGTAGACTTTATATTAAAAACGAAAAAAAAGTATGTTTTTTAAGTTTTTTTCGATTTTAATATAAGCAAGTCCATTGCACTACCTCCTAATTCTACTTTAATCCTGTAAAAGGATATCTGATTCTGTTCAATCAATTCGGAGATTTTTATACGACCATGCAGTAATGTCGATCATTATTGATGAATTCATCACTCCAACATCCTCGTAATACTTAAAAAAAATTGTTTTGTTCATTACGCTATGTCAAATATAAGAATGAAGAATTGAAAAAATATAATATCGAATCATTGAATATTAGCTACATTTAATTAATCTATCAGAAATCATGCATTTTGCAAAATATATGATTTCTGATAGATTATTTTTGTGTTATTTCTATCGCTATCGCAATTCCTTCGTATTCTGCAAGGGCAGCATTGTTCCCGTAACCGAGAATGGATTGAAATTAACGGATGTGGAGTTCTTCAGAAATACGTACGCATTCGCGAACATTAAAGTGAATCCAATTTTTAATCCGAATGCATTTTTATTCATTTATAAAATTATACACATATAACGCATATACGCTGCAATTAAATCTCACAACATCTGTAACATAAATGTTTCGACATTTATGTTATATATGTCTATATAACAAATTTGATAACAAACTGTATTATATATTAAAAATATACCCTTATACGTTGATTATGCAATTTAAGCATTTCGATTTCGCTTCGTAAGAGGAAAATTTTGAACGCACTATCTGATATCACCAGTATATGAAATAATCCGCAGGCACTTAAGGCTAATATTACATCATCATCCGTTTTTGGTCGTACGACAAAGAATTCATTTCAAGCCTATTGATTGGTTGCGAGAAAGAGAAATTGTCGAATCTTTCTCTATCCTATAACCAATCAATAAAATCATAAAAATCTTAAAATCTTTATCGTATGACAAATGTAATACCAGCCTTTACTATCATATCGCTAGACATAGATTAATCGCGGATTAAATTGGCAACACACACACACACACACACACACACATACACACACACACACTTGATAAAAATTAAAAGTTAAATAAAATAAAAAAATGACGTTGCAAGTCTCAAATAATGAACGAGTGAGCATGAAGAAAAGTGTAAAGAACTTTATTCCTTTAACTTTTAATTTAAATCCGTTCAAAATTGCAAATTTTATATTGCATCAGGCATACGACGTACATGCACTAGGCTATGGCACTACACACCCGGTATTCGATTATATAATTGAATATTCGCCAATTGCATGATTGCCGCGGCACATGGCACAATTGTCGGTATACGCGCATATGAAATGTACGTTTTACGTTATCCGTGATTCGTTACATTTGTCGCATCGCGATCGCGCGCTTAAATTAAGTACATTACGATTTGAAAAAGAGATTTGTCGAATATCAGTTTAAGATTTATCATATCGATATGTAATCTTTGTCGAGGCATAAACATCATCATTCGTCGAAATTATCGTTTTCTTTTCATTTTTTTCGATGCACGAATTTTGGCTTTGGCGCCTTTTTAAAAGAGTGTAGAAGACAAATAGTAGTAAGTGACTGAGTGATTTAATATTCCCTTTAATAGAAATATATATATATATATATATATATTCATACAGTGAGTACGAGTTCCCATATCATTAGATGAAAAATACATCGATCTATATGTAATAAAAAATAACGTTGTAATCTCCTTACCGAATTCCAGGCTATCGGGTATTTTATAGTCATCGTGACGTTTTGTCTACAACCGTTGATGCGGTATATCTGCGCGCGTCTTCAGGGTCTGGTTCGCTTGATGGTCGCGGACGTTTTTCTTTTTCTGAGCTTTCTGGGGACTGTCAACGTCTGGCGTGGCATATGGAATGCGTTGGATCTCTGGCTGCTGCCGGACAATCCGGAATTGTCCTGTTGGATTACTCACGTTGGCTGCTTCGTTTTTCTCGTCCTTCTCAATTGTAGCAACACTATCCTAGTTCGTGGCGTTTACATCGATGCCGAGGAAGAGAAAGGACAATGCGTTGTGTTTCCATGCCATTACCTTCGTTTATTCTTTAAGGTTTGCTGATCTTGTCTCACACACACACACACACACACACACACACACACACACGTATACGTATACATATACGTATACGTATATATTCACAATTTAAAAGAGATATTTGTTAATAATTAATGATATTTATAATTGATATTAATGATATTTATAATTAATGAAATGAAAAAAATTAAATGAGACCTTTAATGCGATCTTATATAAGTATTTAGTGTTTTTTTTCTAACGTTATTTTTGTTTATTTTATCATTTCCAGATCGAACGCGAGAAGAAGCAAGCGCGACAGCAGAAGCTGTTGGTAGATCATACCGATGTAAATGAAAAAGACAGTGAAAACGGAACTCTTCTACCGAACACGGTGTCGATTATACCTGTGAATGTAGATTCTCTTGCATAAAAGCGATATACGACAAGTGGATTTTTGTCACGAGTATCTAGAGCTGTGTTCCAAAATTTACTGCCGGTACTGAAAATCTGTAGTGCATAATAAGTAACGTAATACATACATACATTTTCAGTATTGACAATAAATTTTGAAACACAACCTAGGTGTGCGTGCGCGCGTGAGAGAGAGAGAGAGAGAGAGAGAGAGAGAGAGAGAGAGAGAGAGAGAGAGAGATAAATAATGCAATATACTGTGTACGAAATGAAATGAAACGCATATTGGATCGAAAAATCATTTTACAAAACGATCTATCAACTTTTGGTCGATTTTTAAGTTTATGTCATCTTAAAAAAGTGCGGTAATTGTAGTAATCGTGTTTAATCGAAACTGAAATCTACACTATTGAGATTTACAAGATCATGATAAACTCAGTTTGAACTCGGTTGCGCTATAGATTTATTAATAATGTAATTACTCTGTATGACTTACAAAGGGATAAGATCTTATATCGTATTTGAATTTCTTTATTATAAACATTCAGTATAAAAAAATCAATTTATTTCATTTACGATAACAAATTTAAAAGAAATAAGTATCATTAGATTTTTGTAGAAGTTTCTTTCACGTTAGTATGTCTATCGAGATTCGTGTAATTCAGTGATGACGATGAAGGATCGAAAGATTGAGTCACACTATTCTCAAGGGAGAGGCAGGAGCTGAATAGCATATATACTTAATATATGTATAGAAAATCAAGTACGTTACCCTCGTGTACTCGTATATATAGTTGGTATAACTCGATCAGTGCGATTCATGTGATTAATCCATGGATCATTATAAAAAAAACATTTTCGGTAATACACGGAGTAAAGAGAAAGTACGGTCGGGAAGAAGCGACGTATGGCTGTGAACGAACAATACGAAGTGAACAATGTGTTTGCGGCACTCTGTATGATGACCATCATAGAAATCACAGAACATTGTTACGAGTTTTGCAATGTATAGTACTGCAGTAATATATGATACATATAAGATAATTTATGTATGTGCCATATTGAAGCAAAGAAAGTTAAGAATTTACAAGTAGGAATTAATGCTGCCGTTGAGTGTTTGTCTGTGAAATTTGTGTAACTGATTATATAGCTAATTACTGATTATCTAGCTTAATGCGTATCACACATACGTACATATTTGATAGTTGATATACACGCGTTGATATATACGCATGCGTATCAAGAGAGAAATTTATATATTTATTTAAAAATACACACGAATGTTTAACATAAAGCTGAATTTACATTTATACATTTATACACACGCGCGCGTACACACACACACACACACACACACACATGTATGTGTGTGCATCATATATAATATATAAGTGCATTATAATATATACTATAGAGTAATATATATATAAATAGGAACAGGACGGAGAAGGGGTGGAGGGAAAAAGAGGGACTTATCAAATAAATATAATATTAACAATAGATGCCCATATGCATTCACTACTTATTTATTCATTTTTTCGAATGCAACTGTATATAATAGCTACTTGGTTACAAAGTCTCTTTATGTTTGATTCACAATTATTAGTTATATTTATATTCTTTGCACGTAAGAAATAAATGTATTTAGTTAATTCTTGGAAGGAGAAGTAGAGTAAATATAAATGAAAAGATGATAAAAATATAAAAAGATTGAAATAAACAGGGAAATATATATACACGTACAATTTTTACGAGCTGGAATTTTAATTATAATTTCGATTTGATAATATAATGTGTATGTTGTAATTTAACAAGTATATATTATATACAACGATAAAAAAGAAAATTATTTTAGTCAATGACGATTTTTTTCATGAGATCAGGTCTTTGTAATTACTTCGTAATATGTAGTAAATACGAATAATTTTTAATTAAGACGAGTTGGCAATCCTGTTCCAAATTCGCTATTTGCTTCGCTACTAGTAAACTATATATAGGTATAATTCGTCAAAAAAACTCAATGATCTAGATTTAGCTCTTATCGGCAATAATTTCATCAAGTCATATCGTATCACTGAATTTTGCATCGAACGAGACCTTGAATAACAACATCGATAGATTGAACAAGATCGTTATAAGTAGAATATGTAACTTCCCTCATATCCTGTACACCCCGTACTTTTTACTCTTGTACTCGGCAATTACTACGTCATAGCGTACTAATAACTAATTAGCCGTGTGTGGGATGTAATGACAGGACAATAGGCGGCAGTCACGATGGGAAGTGCTTAGTTCGACGATAAATGCTTGCCCTCCTGGCCTATATTTAATGTTTCCACAATGAATCTGCAACTCCCTCGGATGAAGAGGAAAAAGAGCAGATGCTACGCTATATTCGTTCAGCTGTTTTATATTTATGTTTCAACTTACACTGCATAATAACAACAATTATTCCATTACTATCTATTATACACATATATAATATATGCAGGGAGTGGAAGTAACTCGAATCGTTATTTGTAACTAAGTTACAGTTGCAAGTTACTTTTTGGTAACTTTACTAACAATTTGCACCTTTTACCTTTTTTTTTGCGGTAACTGTGTGGTAACGTAGTTGCATCTTTTTTTGTAACGCCAGTAACGAATTTTACAGATACTTTTATCGTTACTTTACACACGATTGGACACAATTAAACATTCGTAGCGCTTGAGATTAGAAAGTCTCTAGGCACCTGTCCGATGTGATTGGTGGTCATCAATTTTAAAAAAATAATGGAAAAGTAACGAAAAGTTATTTCCTCAAGTAACGGTAATTGTAACAAATTACTTTTAAAAATTGGTATAATTAGTAATTGTTACTTTTTCTATTCAGTAACAAGTCATTGTAATTTGTTACTTTTAAATAATAACTTTCGATTCTGATGATGTGTATAATATTGGGTCATCTAAAAAGTATCCGCGATACTTTGTCACTAGATATATGACCATCAACACACATCTAGTGACAAAAAAACGCGGATACTTTTTAGATGATCCAATATGTATAATATATATAGAATATAGATGAAGCGTTCTAGCGAGTAACGCTACGATTATTCGCTGATGTACATATCTACATATATACAACGAGTGTACATACGGAACTTTCTTTATACTTGTAAAGTACTTATATAATTGTTTCCGTGACACATACGACAAAGTCATGTATTGAATATGGAGCAATAGGTTCATTTTTTTCCGTTCGATTAATGTAAGAATAGATTAGTCTCTGCAACAAAAGGATCGATTGAGTTTGGATCAATGTCAGTGGTGGGGTGAAGAGAGAAATCTATTTGGAGACTTATTGCAGCGGCGCGCAATAAGAATTAGCTATTAGCAAGGCGAGCCGTGAAGCTAGAAAGGTGAAGCATCCACTTTAGAACGAGAACGAGCGTCCGATTGAACAGAATCTGCTCAACGTATATACCTGTGACCTGGTGTGACCGCGGATTAAGCTGCAGTGTATACCCAGCTCTTTGTGCGCATTCTATCTACTTTCGACATTAGAATTATCGACGCGAATTTTGCTGTCTCATTCAATCTCGAACGGGATGCAGGCGGTGGATGATCCCCTCTGCCGGGAACCTTTAGTATCCGTCGAGTTTGAAGTTTTTGGAAAAGTGCAGGGTGAATAAGTACTGTCGAATATCTTATCCTTCACTAGGATGCCTGTCAGGATATAATACTATCATCATGCAATCTCGCTTACTACTTTATTGCCATGATAAATTGCATTGATATCCATTAGTTAGATTTGCAGTCTGCACTCAAGTGCATCATTTCATCGTTGTTTAATTAATATATCCCTTGTAGCAAATTATATTGCAAAACATCGGACACGCGATTCCGATCTTTCACGTATATGGATAGTTAGATAGATGTGAATATACCTAGTACTTTTACACTTTTTAAATTATCGCTTCCCGATCTCTGCACATATTATCCTATAATGCGTGCGCATGGTTCAATTTCATCACAATTGATGTCAAATTCGGTCAAATTGTGAAATGTAGCATTCAATTATTTTTTTTCTTTCCACTCGTGACACATCTAACTTTATATTTATACATAAAACAATCTTGATAACTTAATTATCTTAAGATGAAAGATTCTTCAATGAAATTGCAGGTGTATATTTTCCAAAGTACGTGAGGGATATATGCTTGCAATTGAAAATCTGTGGTTGGGTGAAAAATAGTAAAACTGGCACGATCCTTGGAAAGATGCAAGGACCTCGAGCGCTTGTCGATCAGATGTAAGTCTTGTGAAATGAAATCTATCCACTTTATCGAGCTAAAAAATATATTAGTGAAAAATATATTTAGTAGTTAGAGAAAAGAGCCATCGGTTTATTTATTACGTTACTTATATACGACGACGACGACGACGACGACACGAACAACATTTGCGTTATATGATTTGCGCGGTTCCTTAATCGTACGTGGCCTTGACTAACAATTGCTATACAACAAGCGATATGTCGAAAACTGACTTTAATAATGATTTAATGAAATAATGACGCTGCGACGTGTATCACCTCTTTCCTTCGTCGACGATTGCCACATCTCGCATCTATGCATCGGTACGGCCGTCGACATTGGAAGGGTACAAAGTACACTATTTTATACAAGATAATAATAGTTTCAAAATTCCTAAAAAAAATCTCGAGATAATGGAAACTAGCTAATCGAGCCTCAAGTTCATTGCAAATAACAAATACATGTGCGTATATGTGTTACGATTCTGCAAGAGAACAGAATACAGAATAGAATGCATTTCTTCTCTTGGAAGAAGAATGACTAAGCAAAAAAAAATGAGGAAACGCTTGTTGAATCACACTAAGATGAAAAAATTAAATAATTCTCGAAATGTGAGTTAGATTAGGAATTAAATGCTGATTCATTCCTTCGATCGTAATCACGTAAAGTGCAGTTGCTTATGCGTTAAAATTATTATTTAAAAAATGTTTACACTCGGTGCTAGTCTAATTGCAGCGTATATAATATGATATTAAGAAGATAAAAGAATTTAACACTACATAAATAACAATGAGAGACAATAAGGTCATTAAGGTGAACAACCATCTCACACATTCTTCCTCTTCTCTAATATATCAACCAAAATCACTAAGAGTTCGATAGCTTTGCGTAAAAATATTTGCACTTGGTCCGATTAGCACTTCGCCAATTATAATTTCTGAACGTGTCAAGCATTCATATACAGAACGCGCACTTTGTCAGCGGTAACGACAAATAACGATGTCAATGACGCATTTGGCAACACACCAAACATTTGCATGGCCTTCTTAAACTTGAAATCGATCATAATTCAATTTTTCGTCTGTCACTCGTACATCTTTTTTTTTATTCCTACACTAGATTGTAGTATTCAAAATGCAGTATTTTTCGCTTGCGCCAAACATTAAATATAGATATATCTGTTTTATTTTAAGTTCCAAATGTATGCATTAGTTCAGCTATAGACCTTATATCTGCTGCTTGTGTTTATACTCCTTACAAAAGCACACGTCTGTTTTCACACTTAAAAAAAAATGACAATTTTGCTCTTTATCAGCAAAACGGCATTTACAATATATCTTTAATATATCGTGTAAAATAATAAATCTTATTCTCAGGGCCCAGTGGTTGACATCAGTGGGCAGTCCAGATAGTGAGATACATCACTGCGAGTTTACAAATTGGGAAACTGTTACAAAGCAGCAATATCAAGGTTTCATGATTCGTTTCTAAGAATATATGCACAGTTGAACATGTACATTTAAATTCTAATATTAATGTACACTAATTTGATTTGCATGTGGTATAAGATATGCTCAAAAATTCCGTAACATCTGGAACAGTGTTGTGCGATAATTGTATAAAATATTTTATTTGACACTTTACGTACGATTCGATCGAAACACAATATTTTTTAAATGTATTTTTAACAAATTATATTATCTCTTACAAAAATTTTTAAAATATGATTATTTATAAGGATACATAGCCGAGATAAATGTTACATTCGATAAATACAATGTTAATTAGAACATTTATAATTTAAATTCAACGACAAACTCAATGTGTATAGATTCTTAAAAATTATACACACATATACTATATGTGTGCGTGTGTGTGTACAATATAAATGTAAAGCGCTAGATATATATTATACGTGCATTACGAACGAGGTTAATTAACACTTTCTGTATCACGTTATTTTTGTAAATGATTTGACCATTATGCCATCACATTATGTGGATCACTGATATTTTGTTTGTATTTATTATATTTCTTAATAATATATATTTCTTGATGAATATTAAATAATATATTTCATAATGATTAAAAAAATAACAAAAATCTTATAAAGAAGACCTAATGTATCATATCAATATTGCATCATATCATAATATCATATATATTACGTGATATGATATGCAATGATATACAAAATTATTTTACATTTTTTTATAGTCAAAGTATCTCTCCTCAAATGGCTTGAATGAAAAACGAGTCACGCGGCACGGAACGTGTTAATGTTCCATGATATAGTATAATAACATGCAAACATAAAGTATAATATTATATGTACATACAGATATACAATCGCTCTCCTTGAAACAGAGTATAGCTTATAGACATCGAATTGTATCATAATTCCATTTAGAATTAAATTGTATGTAATATACGCTGAAAAGTAAAGTACGTAATACTTTGTGCTTTCTTTTACGATTTTGCAGCTTGTCATTACCTTTTATATCATTACATATAAACGTTTATTGTCTTTCCATTGATAGAAGACAAATTTCAAGTCTATTTTCGTTTCGTTGTATCAATATATACAAATTGTACACAGCTTGATAAGATTCTTCTATTTTCATGCACACAGTTTTTTACTGCCTAGTATCACAGGATATAGTTGACAAAATCCAAAATTAGTTGTCTTCATAAATAAATGTTGCGTCTAACATTAACAACATAATGTGATAATCACAGTGAGTTTTAGGCAAATGCACTGATATTCGTCGAATTAATTCCACAGTGTCGACATTCGAACAATTTGTATAGACTATTTCAGGCATGTTCTGAAAAAAAAAAAAGAAAAAAAAACTTGAAAAGTTAGCAAAGACAAAAATATCGACAAATATAATAGATTTCCAGCTCTTACCAGGCTTTCCAAATATCTTGTAAGCGCTGGACTCAATCGTGACATTTCTTCCAAAAGATTAGGTGTTTTTGAGAGATACGCCATCATTCTTCTTCCAGCTATAGGCAATAAATTTGCAGCTAGACGTTCAATATCGGTTACCGTTATAGTTACCTAACAACACACACACACACACATATATATAATGAATAGATATAATTAGAGAATAGACGTTTTATGTAGTATATATATAGCATAATTGTAAGCATCTGTATTTTGCGCGCGCGTGCATGTAAATGCGCAAGCGTACAAAAGTAATAAATGAATTTGTTATTATATATTCACCTCTTCTGCCAAACGATCGAAACCATTTATGTACAGCTGACAGGCTTGATGTATTCTCAATTCGTCATTATTAATTTTCCAAATAGACGCTAACATTTGACATTTGCTCATCCACAAGACAGCCTGTGTCGAACTAACCGTCACACCGTCCGTAGTCTCGCGATGAATAAATTCCATCGATGCTGTAATTACTCTACATAAAAATTCTGTACGTATATTATCCCTCTTATCATCTCGGTACCACGTGAGAATTGCTTTGTCTGTTATGTCTTGAAAAAGGTAAGGCTGTACCTAGGCGAGTAACGAACAAATGTATAACACAAATTAACTATCATATCTTGCTATAGACTTACCACAGATTCGAACAAATTATTTAAAGGTTTCAGTATTTTCAGGTTGAGATATGCCATCATGTATAGAACATTAGCCACTTGCACGTGTAGCAAAATTAAGTCGTACCAAGCTGGAATTTGGGAGACAGCTAGTGTGGCAAATGGTTGTGGCCCACCGAAGTGTCCGTCCCATAATTCTTCCGACTTTATTACTACTTTATCTCTTTGTTCGAGTATTTCAGCCTATGTAGTAACATAAATCAATTTGTACATTAGGCTTCTGAGTAATCATCACAGCCATATTGAATCGTGACGTTAGAAGCAAGAAATGACACGTTAACTTTTATTAGGTGCCATTTATAAATAAAGACAATTTGAATAATTTGAAAAATAAAATGATGAAATTGCTTTAAAACATTTGTAAAAATGGACGAAAAATATGTTTATCCTTCCCGACAATCAGTAAATAATCGTAAATTCACTTTTCATGACTAGAAGATTCAGGAGCTTTAAAATTAAAATTAATACAACTTACGACGCCGCGACGCGTAAGTTGCCCCTCTCCCCTCCCCTCCCCACCGCACCGTACATTCGTTACGTAATAATTTACGAATTTTTCCGTACTCTACGTACATCAATAAATATATCCAAGAAAGTAACGCAGTGCTGTAAAAACGTTGTTACTTGAACGTCGGATAAACCAATGTCTTGCATACATAATCTCTCTTTTGGCAACTTTCCAAGTTTATTCATTAATTTTGCCGTCATTTCCATTCTTTTCTTTATATGAAGCATCCATAACAGACAGCAAACACCTGTCGAATAAACGAGTAAAAATATACATATGCAAAAATATACATGCACATGCAGTAAAAATTTACATAAATATTGACATTTTAGAGCAGTTTGCTGAAAAAGAAAGAGAAAAAAAAAAGATACAAAAGTATGTTTACCATGTCTCATATTCTTCATAGGTATTTGTCGTAAAACAGTTAAGGCAGCTGCTAGCGAATCTAGTTGAGTAACATCTTTATCCCATGACATGGCAAACTCCCAGCATAAATTGGCCAATAAAACGCTGCTCGTTAAACTGTATGGGAAATGACGTTTGAGCAGGGTCATATTGTCTGCAGCAGAAATACAACAGATTTAAATTACGACAAAAAGTTAGAGAGCATCATTTTTTAAAAATATTTTTCTCTTGCCTAAAATGCACGCTTCCGTAGTCGTATTAATTTTTGCTTCATCCCCAATCTCTATCGATAAAGAAACAAGTTTTGACCGTTCTTGTTGAGATACTTGGACAGCAGTTGCTTCATTCGTATCGGTGAATTGTAACGAATCTACAGATAATTGTAACTGATCGAACTCTACATCGGTCGTGTCGATTAATCGCGCTGGATCGATACCTGTTGTGCTGAGCCATTTTGCAACCAGTTCAGACACTGAACCTGATTCAACCGGGTGGATGGTATTATTAATATCAAATACATGGAATACTACTAATTATACTAGAGTTTTAATGTACCTTTTCCTCCGGAGAGGATCGATGCTAAACAAGTGTCATTTTTCATAAATGGTAGAGCTAAGAATCGTGTTGTTTCATCCGATACAACTCGTCGACTAGAGTTAGATTAAGACATAGTTTGTTACTATGGTAGTCAAAAATTATAATACTTATTTATGCACTTCCCAATAATTAGCGATAATAACGCACCTAATAACAGCATTCAAAACGGCAATATCCTCAAGGTTCCCAATCAGTAATGCAAATTGACAGGTATCATTACTGACATTTTCCCATTCACTAATTGAACTGTACGTCTCATCATCCGGTGTAACATCATTCGATTTAATCTGTATTTCATCTGTTTTAGTTACATTATTCCCATTTTTAATGTCTTCGTCTTCGTTTCCATTATTCTCCAACCGCTTCTCATTTTGCAATTTCTCTTTGTACTTCTCTAGAGTCATAGCAGTCGCCCTACAAGCTAACGCAGCAGTAAACGCATTGAAAGGTTTCGTAGATTCTGTCAGAATAGTGCGTACATTTTTCCACCATGAGGAAACTTCGTTATATTCAACACATATTTCTTCCACATCTGTCGATTGATTTCAGTCAATTAAATTTCATACGTGCTATGGATATGTAATATTTTAAGCATAAAATAATAGACACAAAATTTACCAGTTAAGAAACAAATGACATGCAGCAGCTGTGTAAAGTGTTTTAATTCAATTTCTGAAAATGTAGCTTCTTCCTTGTGCGACCAATATATTAATGCCAATCGCATGAAAATAAATGGTTGAATGTTACTCTCTTTAGCCGCTTGTTGCCATTTCTCTTTCATATCATCAGAATACATCAGTCCCTGATACATTAAACGTGCTAAAAGATGATTAAAAATCACATTTTATAAAATAAAAATGTACGATACAATCCTATAACTGATAACAGCATATTCACGACACTATTACAACTTACAAATTTCCTGTATATTCTCCTCCTTTATGTCTTTTCGTAATTCAATCATTCCCGATGCGCCCAGTTCGAAACACGATAGAAAGTCAAAGAACGCACTTTCATTCTTAAATTTGACCTTAGTTTCTGCCGAAATGTTATCATCTAAGAAGCTGTTTAGCATTTTAGCTAATTTGATAATACGGTTTACTTCTCGTTCCGAGGTTAATAATATCGAAGATAAACTTTTAGTATTTATTGCGTTATCAGTCGTAATATCGTACTCAGGTGGTACATTGAGTTGAGACTCGACATATTTATAAAATGTAATTATTTGTTGTAACTGCGTTGTCAATTGACGAAGCATCTTAGCGGGAGGTTCCAATTCTTCTTCTTCTTCTTTTTCTTCTTCTTCTTCCTCTTTTCCTTCTACTTCTGTAAAGTATTAACAAAACATAATTCTCATATAATTTATTTATGTATCTGAGCAGCACATTTTACAATGTGGACTCTGCATACAAGTACCTCGTTTTACTACAAAACAATTCGTCGCAGCGAGCAAAGTGTCTGGTAAAATATGTTTGCTATTCATTAAAACTTCTATCGTCTGTATTCGAACTTCATTCGTTTCTAAACCCAAACAAGTATTAGTAATTACGGAAATCAATTTCTCCTCATTGAAATCTTCCTCCCTCAGAAACGTTCTCAGTTTCCTAAGTAGATGTATGTCGCGTGCTCGTTTTCCGTTTTTACTATTGAGCGCAAAGTGAAATGGAACACAAATCTCCTTCAATCCTCCAAGTGGATCAATAAATATACAGGAATATTGCGCTTTATTCTTCGATAAAATGACATTGTCGTTTACCCCCAGAAAACCATAATTAATGTACAATAATCTGCAAAGTATATTAGCCGAGATGATTTGATATGACATGTACATGTATGACAGAATGAAAGGGAAGAAATTGAAAGCAAAGGAGAGGAGATGCGATAGATACAACTTGCCGTCCATTTTTGCTGGCAGTAAAAGTAGTAATTTTTGGACCTTGCTGTATACTCCAAATATCTATTACGCCTTTCTTTGGTGCGTAAATAACTAAAAACAGAGCGGTGCGCAATAAAGCTTTACGTCCAGATTTATCAACGTTCCTACGTATCGCACGATCTCTCTCTTCAGTAACTTCGATCCAACCGCACTGAGCATTGCGATATCCTTTCCACATTCTCAAAGCTATACCCTTTTTATTATTTATCAGAATCACTCTGCCCATAGCGTCCGATATTATTGAGAACATTTTGTTTGGGCTACAAACAATGCAATCACCTTCTCTCATAATATCACTTAAACCAAATCGACACGTCATCGTTTCTACCGATTCGTGGCTAATACTCTTTGATACTTCAGATGTTGCGTTCTTGGAATTTCCACGAAACCATCTAATAAAAAAAAATCATCAATTTATCAATTCAATAAATTAATTCTTGGGACAAGGGACTCGAATCAAAATTTTATTTCGGGTTACGGTCACGGTCAGAGGCTCTATCCAATTTTCGGTTTCGGTTCCGATTCCGATCCTTTTAATGGTTTCGGTCTTTTTCGATTTCGAATCGGAAACATTCGAAATCCAAGCGGTTTCAGCTCTTTATTGACAACGGTGACTGTTTAAATTTCAGTTTTTTTTTTGTTACGGTTATGGGTGTACGATTATCTATTGTAGAAAAAGATAATGAGCATAAATTGCAATTCACGTTTTTTGAAAGAAACATTTTTTAAGGGGGTGTTTACGTTTAAGAGCCGATTTTAAAGGTACTTTTTTGTAAATTTTTTTAACGAATAAAAATTTAAGTATGCTTCAAAAATAATACAGGTCAAAAAATGTATACATGTAAAAAAAAATTTTTTTTTAACGTTCATTTTTTATAAAGTAATAATAAGATGGCACTGAATAGGCTTGCACCGCGGACATGATCAAACGGTGAGGTAAAGGTATAAAAGTGGTATTGTTGGTCTGAAAGCAAAAAATGTAGCTTTTTTTTAATGAGTAGACTTGTAATTCTCGCCTGAACTAGAATTAATATCACATGCATATTTTCAAAATGTCGACAATTTGAAAAAATGATTTGAATTTTGCTCATTTTTTCCTCTTATTTGATCTTCCAAAAAAATAGAAAAAATTAACGTAGACTATTAATTCTAGTTTAGATAATGATATATTCTCTGAATATAATCATAAAAGTAGAAGTCGAACTAATAGTTTTTTTGGAATTATGATCACCATATTCAAAAACGATTTCGAGAAAAACGCGTTTAAAATTTTGAAACATTTTAGTACAAGTATTTCTCCGTTAAAAACGAAAATGACGCTCAGAAAGAAATGAGAAACTCTGCTCCATTTCCATCTAGTTTCTATCCATTGGATAGAAACGTTTTAGAATACCACGGCCTCAAATATCACATCGTTTCATTTTGTATATCTTCGATAATTTTCATTTTTGAAGGAATTTTAAGATTATAAGCTTTCAAAAAAAATTGATTTTTTTTACTCCTTAAACATAGAGACCTCCTTAAAAGAAATCTGGAACGGGAGATGTGTAATCATTTCTTTCCTTTCTTTGCTGCACTTTTTTCTTCTATATCAACGTCAACAATTTGCAGCAACTAATCCTTTGAACTGTTTACAACTTGTTGATAATTTTCTATAGAGCAACATATTAGTCTTACGTAAATAATCATAATCAAGGAAGAAAATAAGAAAGTAACATTCCGTGGACATCCTGTAATATTGCTTTAAGACTCTTGAGTAGTCGCTGTGTAACACAATCGACTGAACGTATCGAAGAAGTTAAAAAATCCAAACCAAAATCTGGAATGAAACCGAACCGAAAAACATTTTCGGTCCGAATAACGTTTCGGTCCATTAGCCTGCACAATGTTTTGGTCCGACAAAAATAACGGTTACAATCCAGTTATCGGTTTTGGTCTGGTCAGAGTCCCTGCTTGGAACCCATCTTGGGGGAATTATTAGATAATATAAGATAAGACAAGAAAAATACTTACGGCACAGCAGTACCGATAGCGTTAGCTAGTTTGCTAGCCATAGCGATAGCAACATCTGACAAGACCGGTGTATTACCACCTTCCAGAGCATAGTGAAATCCTACAAACGGTCGTTTTCCTGTCGCAAGAACTAAATTGTGTTGCGGCGCACTAGATCTATACGTTGCATTATATCCACCGCATATCGAAGCTGTCATTAAATGATCAAAGCTATTTATCGATGTTGTACCAATTACTTCTAAATCATTTGTAATATCTTGATTTTTGAACGCCCATTTTTTATACGATAAATTTGTAACTGGCGGTAAATCATTACAATTCGCCTGGACTGTATGAAAAAAGAATTATGAAATTCAAGCTTCACAAGCAAGAGGAAATACATGTATAATGTGACAATAATGTACCTTTAGCCAAATGATTTCTACAAGCACGTAAAGTGGAAAATAATGGAAATCCTTGTAAAATACAAACTCCACTGTTACATAAAATATAAACTTCTTCACTTGAGCCAGCATCCCCAGCGTGTTTGGATAAGCAAAATGACTGACACTTTATTCCTAGAACCGATTCATTATGAATTTGCTCTTCCAAGAGCAAAGCACCTGTCTAAAGAAAAAACAAAATATATTACAAGAAATCAACAAGATGAATACAAGAAATTAATACTCTCTCTTACTTCCATGTAAAATCTAACAAAGCCTGTATTATAGCCAACAGCTATACAGGTCCAATCTGGACCAGTGGCTTTTCCCAAGGATATTAAAGGTAAACAGATCACAGAGGTTATCCATTCACTGAAATCAATTCCTTATTACAAACATATTATTATCATATAAATATTAATAAATATTACATACTTTGCTTCATTCGTTACTTCTCCATGCCACGTTACATGAAACTTATTTTTTATCTCGTCTAATTCTTGAGATTCCCACTTTGCTGTAAACATGAAAGAATACAATCGAATACAATTGAATTTTATTCATGTTGCGCTCATAAGAATATACGCATGTAAATATAATGGGATTCTTCATTAACTTGTAATCAAATATTGATCTGTTACTGACAAAAAATTATACATACGTGTAAAACCACATAAAAGATACTATATAAGATTTGTACTTACAAGCAAATATAATCATTTTTGTGTTCCAAGCTATCGTAAGTACATCTCCAACTGATGACATTGATATAATACAGTTTTGCAGAGGCAATTCATTCCTTGGAATATATTCGACTGAAAAAATGTAGTGATAAATGAAAATGCGTATATTTAACATAAATTAACGTATCAGTGAAGAAAAACTCACATTTGCTAATGTCATCGCCATAAAGCAATTTTTTAACACTAACAACGTCTGATATATTTGCTATTCCTTTAATTTGACAAGACATTACGCTTAAGTTATGTACAACAATAAACTTTTGGTAACACTCAATTTTTATATTTAATTGTTTTTATTAACCACAGAGTATATATGTGATATAATTTTTAGTATAATATATACAGCATGACTGTACTTAAAACAAATTATTACTTGACAAAGATTAATTCAACCATATATGTAATACTCTTATACTGCTAACGTCACTCAAGAGCTGGCGAAAACATCACGATGCAGACGATATTTACCTTTCGCCAGAGAGAAACCTAAAAGAGGACATGACGGCCGAAAACTTATAATCTGTAACCGCAAATTGCTGCCGCGCACTATTGCCCTCTGATAAAGTGGATGTCAACTACATAGCAAAGACCACTTTTAAAAGTTGTTATGTAGTTTACATCCAATTATACAGAGGGCACGGCAGCATTTTGAGGTTACAGGTTTTGGGTCTTCACGTCCTTTTTCAGGTTTCTCTCTCTCTCTCTCTCTCTCTCTCTCTTTCTCTCCTCTCTGGTCATATTCATGCACAGAGAGGAATCAGAGAGAAACCATGCCGATTTTTTTTTTCCTGCTATCGTCGAAATCGCCTGTACACTGCATCCATTTTCAATTTGAGAACTACGTGACTATATATAATAAATACATTTTCTGACACTATCGATAAAATTGTACCGTCGAAAGTGAATAGGGTTCGTCCCTGTACTAATCCTCAGGATAGAAGCGTACCGATCCATAGGAGGGACAGTTTAATGGATGCTTGAACGAAAAAATAAATATGTAAATAAAAGTTGTTGAATTTTAATAAACGAAATTGAAAATTCAAACAATTTAGTGAATTTCGTCTTATACGTAGGCTGCTGGAAAAGTTTCCGCAAACAATATGAAAAAAAACATGTAAAATTCGGTAAATGGATTTATTGTTTTCCGAAGTACTTCACTTTTAAGATCGATATATTTTTGAATACACTCGAATAATTTTCGAAGCATTTTTTTTTCCACTCTGAGGTTGTAATCTCAGAAATCAATGTACGAAATGTTTCAACAGCTGCTTCAGGCGACTCAAATCGCTCACCACACAACTTCTTTTCAATGTTTGAAAACAAAAAGAAGTCATTAGGTGATAAATCAGATGAATAAGGACAATGAGTCATCGATTCGACAATTTTATTGGATAAAAAATCAACGGTTTGACGTGCTGTGTGACAGCAGGCGTTGTCATGATGAAGGATGATGCGACGATTTCGGTTTATTCTACACAATTAATTTATGACTTCTAGCAAAAGAATTGTTGTGTAACAATCAGTATTTACAGTCCTTCGATCCTCTAAAGCCACGATTGCTACCGGGTGCAGCAGAGAAACTTACTTTTTTTTTAAAGATTAATAAAAACGAAATTATTGCAGATATCAGTATAATTCTTTTTTCCCCTTACAGATCACCTCATCAAATTTTTTTTTTTTTTCATGCCCTTTTGAAAATTACATCTATCAAATGACGGTCGCCGTTGTCTATGCACTGATTGAGTCGATTTCTGAAGTTTCGCGTCACTCTCTGAAGCATGTCCACCGATATTTCGGCGATGGTGTTCCGAACGTTTGTCTTCAGGTGAGCTAGATTAAGTATAGGGGTTAGTACAACTTGCGAATTTGAGATTAGATTTTTTTCCATATAGTACTCACTTGGGTCTACCTTCCTCTGGTATTGGTCCCCCCCTCCAGCCCTCCAATTGGCCTGGGGACTTTTTTTTTTAGGTGGGGATAGGATTAAAAATGTCGGAATTCGAAAATTTCAAGGATGCTATCTCATAGATCTCGATGGGCCAAACACAAAAGGTGGTATACAATTTTGCCCTAGGATTCACGGTTTTGTAGATAGAGGGCTCTGAAGTCACAAAAAAAAAATAAAAATGTCGGAATTTCAAAAGTCTCGCATTTTCCCCATATAACAGGCCCTGAGAGAAGACGAAAATGTTCTATACAATTTTGTCGTATCTGTCACCGTTTGGGCTGTGGACTTTTTGTAAAGTTGACAAAACATTAAAAGGTCGTTTGAGGGATGGGGGTCACCGGAGAGGATGGTTATGAGGAACAAAGTTGTTCCTCTCGTCGAGATACATCGATACCCCTACCCACGAAAATTAAATTTCTGGTTTTTTTTTATTTATTTATTTATTTATTTTTTTTTCAAAATTTTGAAATTTATCAGTCCCACTCAAAAATGAAAGTGTCTAGACGACGTACAGAGACGAAATAGGTATGTAGGACCAACTTTAAGAATTTGAATTTATTTATTCTTTTTTTTTTGAATTTTTTTTTTTTTTGTCCCACACCTTCCAAAATGAAGGAAAAATAAGGGTGTCAAATAAATCCGTATTATAGAAGTCTATAAAGTTTGAGTTAGGTCTGGAAAAATGGGGATTTTCTTTTATTTCCACCATTTATCGATATTTCGGTCAGATCGGGGACCATCGAGTGTTGGTTAGGTCGGAGAGACTGGCACGGAATCAGGTTAAGGGGATTGTACGATAATTTTCGTTTTGAGTCAGTAAGTTTCCCATATACTATGGACAATGCCCGACCGAACCCACATAGTGGCACACCCCCCTCAAGTCTTCTACCCCCCTCAAAACACTACAAAGGTGGGGATGGGGTACAAATGTCGGATTTTGAATCTGATAAGTATGCCATTTTATAGATTTCGACGTGCCAAACACAAAACGTGGTATAGAATTTTGCTCTAGGACTAACCGTTTGGAAACTAGAGGGGGCTGAAGTGTCCAAACTGTGGAATATGTGACTCAATGGATAAGTCAGAGTTCTCTTGACAAAATTTTAAAATTTTTCTATAACACAAAAAAAAAAAAAAAAAAAAAAAAAAAAAAAAAAATGAAAAAGTGTCTAGTCGACTCGTAGAGAATCGAAATAGGAATGTAGGACCAACTTCTAAGAATTTCAACTTTTCTTTTTTTTTTTTTTTTTTTTTCCCTCCCCCTTCAAAAAAAAAAAAAAAATGAAGGAAAAAAAAAAATGAGGATGTCGAAGAGATCTAAACGATAGACGTCTATCAAAAGTTTGGAGTTTGGGTAATGTCTGGAAAATTGGGGAATTCCGGTTAGTTCCACAATTTATTGATATTTCGGTCAGTTCGCAGACCGCCGGGTGTCGGTTAGATCGGAGTGACACGGGGTCAGGTTCTAGAGGTTACTTCCACTGGGTTA
>NW_011627611.1:794786-855550 GCF_000204515.1 Acromyrmex echinatior | reverse complement strand
CTGCCTTTAATTGCATTTCTCTCGTGCTAAAGTCAGAAAAAGATACCGTCTGACTTAATTCGGCACATGTGCAACGGAGTCCCACAACGAGAAAAAGAGACACCGAGCCTCCACGGAATAGGACCGCCGCGCTGCGTCGCCGCTCGCGGCGCGCCGAGATGATTCGTTCGTCGATATATTTATTACTTTTAATTAGTATTAAATTCAATCCCGACTGTCTCGCTGTAGGTGGCACGTTTACATCATGTAATTCGTGTCTTCCGTTATGGTCATTTTGCCCGTGGCATGCCCACGCATTATTAAAATGACCGTTCGAGTCGCCGGCGGACTCGTTACGTCGGCGTCACAAAGTCTACCTCGTATGGCAAAATTTTGATTAATATGAACGATAAATAAATTCTGTTAGCGTTATATGCATGATATTACGCGTTCTTTCGCATTTATTAATTATTTACAATCAGAATTGGCACAAAAGTACCTTATATTTGAATAGCCTTTCTAAATCAATGTTAGCTTTCTAACTAGCGTGGTTCCTACAGGCGGCATTTAACGTCACGCGAGAATGAGTATTTTAACGCGAATGGGTCTTGGCTTAAGGACGAGCGTGAAGGGCGGAAAAGGCACGTCCTCACCCGCGGCCTCCCCTGAAGAAACGAATGGGGCGCCTATGGTGATATTTATTTAACTGCCGCACTAAGTCGGCACCCCGCAGCGGTATATTTCGAGGACGTAATTTTGTCGTAATTGCAGTAAAAAGCGGCCTTTCATTTCGGGGCCCACGGGACAGACTTGCACGAGCAACAGGGCAAAACTCACAGCTCGGGTTGTTTGCGAAATAAAAGACACGGGTCCGTTAAAATTGAGAGAAAGCTTTTTATTTTCCGTTATTTCGCAAGACATCGTTGCGCACCTTAATCTTTTAGCTCTAATATCTCGAACTGTGACGCAAATATGATAAAGTTCTTTAATCAGAGTATCTCCGAATTCGTAATGTTAATCGTTCGCTCACCGCAAACTGTTTTTATTACACATTATATATGTTTGTAAGAAATACGTAATTACTATAAGCATAAATATGTTTACTTCGTGATTTTACAGATTATTTAATATCGTTTAAAAATTATCAACAGTTTTTTGTACTACGACGAATCAATTTACTTTGTCTTCCCTAGAGTCATGCATTAGAGACTAAAAAGCTTCTAAGGAATATATATATATATATATCTATTTCTTTCAGTGCTATTTCTTTCAGTATCTTCATTGCACATTAAATGTTACGAATAATCCACTTTAAGTCAAAGAATATTATTAAACCTGATAATTACTGTACAAAGGACGTCACATTAATAATATGAAAAATTGGATTCCGGTGAAATAAGCTAGTTATCTTATAGAATGTATGATTAGTAAACGAGAAATATCATAGATTTAATAATAATAGATAGTTTTTGAGTTATGTCAAAGATGTAAAACTACTCGCAGAGGAGTCATTTTTTTGATATATCAGGGTTCAAAAACCATCCATTATTAAATCATGTGTCTATATTTTGATCAAAGATATTAGGCACATATATTGTTTTATTTATTTGGAATTATTTTACTTACATTGTCATCTATTGATGAGCGGCGATATACAAAAGTTTAAAGGGTTTTTGAACAAAGGAAAATTTGTCACAAATGCCATAAATTAATTTTTGAGCTAAAACTTTAAATAATAATTAATAAGGTGCCTAATATTTTTGACCAAGTATCACACATAAAAATTAACTCATTTCATCAAGCCGCAATTTTTCATGTGATTAATAAAAAGTTCTTCGATTATTGTAATTTATAATTCAGCAATTCAATTATAAAAAGAAAAAATCGTACGTCAAAGATTATACTAGGCATTATTATGTACCTATCTATGAAAAGTTCACAAAAGTTTTGTCACATTTTAAATTTATTTAAATTCTGGTGTGCACCTATTAGTTTGTCAGTCATTATTAAATCCCCAGACGATAATGACCATGATCAAGAATGATCGAGAGTGATCGGAAAGAGGAAAAACATTAAGAGAGCGCGAAAAGTAGCGGGTAATTAAATAGAACAAAAGAGAACAACTGGCCGGTCATGTAAATGATTTCGGGCCTTAGGCGCAGGGCATTAGGTTTATATATTCCACCGACTAATTATTAGGGCCCATTACGTGTTATTTAAAAAAAAAAAAAAAAAGAAGAAGGCATCCGGGGCACTCTTATTATAATGGGCTGCAGGTGTTAAAGCCCACTGTACGACGCCGTATTCATCCCTCGCGCGTCTTGGAAAGTACCGCTGTTATAATGCATAGGTCGAACAGTAAGGAGAGAAGAGGAGAAACGCGCAAAAGGAACAACGGACCCCGAGAATCCGCGGCAGAAAAGACCGGGCCCCGCGCGTTGCTCGTCTCCTTCCGTTAATGCCAACGCGCGAGGCAACAATGCTCGCCGGTGAGAAAAAACACTCTTTGTGCAGCATCGAGCAACAAAGGGCCACGCACGAAACGCGTAAACGGTTCAGGAAAAGGAACGCCTGAATACGTAGCTCGATTTCTTAACGAACTCTTAGCGACCGGCGGCACCGCGAAATTGCGAATTCCAGGTACACCCATTCATACGTAACGAGCAATAAACTCTCTGTACAAGCTCTGACAAGTGATCTATGAGCAATCGAATTTTTTATAGCGTCATATTTTTTGCCGGATCTTATTTTCCAGTCGATTTCGAAGAGAATTTACGTTAGATTGAACCACCAGTCGGTGATTCTCTAGATCGGAATCTGTTAAACCAAAGTCCACTTAAAATTGTCGGAAATAGCAAATGCTTCATTACTTGCGCGTCGAATCCTTGATGAATCTCACCATCGAAAATATCTCAACGAATTTTGGTATTTTTTATAAGGAAAAATGTGCCCGTTTAAAGCGCGACGTCCTAACAACGAAACGTTTTAACGAACGAATCGAGTTGAATTCGGAAGGAACGCAGCATTCGGGAGATGCAGCCTCACGATGGGCACAGCTAGTTGCAATACGTATCGTACATGCCTGTCTTCCTCTCGATTTCCTTTTTGCTCGCGTCCCTCGCTGCATGATCGGAGCAACAACCAGTCCCCGTGTGTCCGGTGAAATTTACGACGGGGCCTCGCGCACCACGCGGGCTTTATTTTAATACGTCGGCCAAGACCCCTTTCTTCCTCTTTTCGGACCAAGGCCTTGCCATCCCGCTGCGCCAAAAATTTTAAATATTCATAATTAAATATGCTAATGAGCAGGCGACTTCGACGGCAAAATGATTATCAAATTGCACAATGGCCTGGCTTGAAATATCGCAACGACCAACTGGCATTCGTCTGAAGGCGCGTGAGTACGTTTTGATTTTGCGATTTTTGGCTGCATAATTAATGAGGGGAGGATTCGAGTGTCGCAGGAATTACACGTGCGTTTCGCTATATTTCGTGAATTCCCCATTTTTAATTTACATGCAATAGATCTATAATTTATGATAGAGAATTATAGTCTAATTATTACTTAACTTAATTATTACGAGAAATATTCAATGCGGGATTATTCATTTATTTGAACGAAGAATTCGTAAAATATAGAACTATATGAAAATTTGAGGATATTTTTAAATCATCATAAATAATAATTTCTAAAAGTGATTAGTGAATAATGTATTTATGTAACACGAAATAATGAATGTTAGTGATCTGTAAAAAATTATGATCTCTCCTATTACGTATTATTGATCATCAAAGTACCATCTGCAGTACCAACCGTCATTCAAAATGGTATCAATTAATTACCATAATTACCAAATTAAGCCAGGAATTAAAATTTCACGTAAGTCATTAATAACACCCGTCGGACCCATCAATAATTCTAATCACCGCGCGTTTCGCGTCATCAATCTTAATTACAATTCCGCCGTTTAATCGGCCAACGTGCCGCAGCGTCTCGCGTTAAAAGTGCTTTTCGACTCGTTTCCTTGACCCAGAAAAGTTTCTTTTGTCCCGAGCGTCGCTGAGATTTCGAAGGATCAAATATGAAAGAATTGTAAAAGACAGCTAACTGCTGCATCAATCCTATCATGGACTATTATAATAATGTCTATACTTAACATATCGCCGCCCAAAAGGAACACACTAAATCAAGAGAAAGTCAAAATGACTTTATTTTAATCATGAAAGTCAAAATGATGATTTTTTTGTTACAAAATTTGTTGTTTATTGACGTTAAGAATCTAAACAGTCATTTTAATTTTTTATGTATTTTGTGTATTTCTTTGGGGCATTGATAGAGAAATAACGCAAATTAGAAATTAGCATTTTTTAGATAATGAAAGGAAATTGATTCTAAAAAGTGATTAAAAAAAAAACACATTTCTTCAGTTCTTTCAATTTATCGCTAGTAAATAGAAATTCACTGTATTATTATTTACTGCATATTCATCTCTATTATCTTCATCTCTATTACGACGTTATTTCAATTCTGTATTTTAAAAATGCTCTCTACTGAAAAGTTGTTAATTTTTAAATGTGTTATTTTTCTATCAATAGAGTGGTAGTGGATACATCGCATATTCTATATGTAAAATTTTATACATTGTATTTTAGAAAATTAAATATACATTTTTTAATATAAATTATAGAATGTTCACAGCTAAAAAAAAAATAACACAACTTTAAATACGTTCTATATAGAGCTTCTCTACAGGTTTACAATTTTTGCAATATTGCGTATGATGAAGCAAAGATACATTGATCGGCCGTCTCATTTACATTCCGCCTAGCGATCTACTGTATATTATTAGGAGACTGTGATTGATTGTTATTTTTTAGAATAAGGGAATATAGTAAGAGCATTAGAGGTGCGGAAAACGGATAACGCGTCGTCCCGCTGCGATGGCGGGCGCATGCACGCGTGCGTGCGAGCGAGTGCATCGCAGGATAGAGCGTACCGAGCGCGGCCACAAATCTACAGATCGGTGGTTGGTAGCCGGCGCAAGTAAGCATTCTAAAACATAATGTCAGTAATTAATTGTCTGCCAAGGAATGATGCGGCTATCTCACGCGACCGTATATGCGAGGCCCCTCGTGCTTCTCGTCACGCTCTCCTCTTATCCTCCTCTTTTTATCCTGCTTCTTCTTCATCTTTTTCTTCTTCCGCTTCTTTCTTCGATCGAGCTCTCCCCTATACAATAGGCTCATGAGAAATAGTTTCAAAACATTTTCAAAGGAATTAGCTATTTATTGTATTTGAATTAAAACTATATCTGAACTTATTTTGAAAGATAGTTTTAAATTCTTAGATTTAGAAATATCGTAAAAATATCTAAGTATATCAATCGAATCCACTGTAATTTTTATACACTGAGAAAAATTTAATTGAACATGATATGAATAGAAAATTCTAATCATATCAATCAGAATTCTGATTATTTCAATTAGACTTATAATAGATTCAACCTAAAAATTATGATTTGTCTATTTTTAATTAGAATTCCAATTAATGCAATCAGATTATTTTTCCAATGTAAGAAATTAAGTCTAGTAAATTTTGTATGGATATATTGGAAAGATAATATAAAGTAATCTTGTAGAGAAGTACAATATATAAAGTAATAATATATTTTTTTATCTCCATATCTATTTAATCTTTTCTGAATTAAACTGAATCTTGCAATAAGATGTATATTTTTATATTCATATACGCTCACAAATATTTCGAATACTTTCCTTAGATCCATGTTCGTATCAAGTTTAAGTATTCACATCTTAAATTCAGAAGTTTGAAATTTACAACTCTTGGATCTATGAAAATGTCAGACTTAGATATTTCTTAACTTTATAATATTCGAACCATGTTTCTGTCCTGACAGTTAAGTTCATTCGATTCTTTCTACTGCATTGTTCGCGCTGGTCCATTGTTATGAAAAATGTTACGCATATACAATTTTATCAAATTTATGCGAGAATTGTCAGTTTTATGATCCGAAAAATGAAAGAATTACATGATCGATAGGTTGGTACTTCGCTTGATGTAATGTGTGTCAAAAACGTGCGACACTGACTATCAATTAATATCGACTCGGTCTTGTCGACTTTAATCTATCGACTATTGTGAAAGGCTTCGATGAAAGTAGCGGAGGACACGCGAGGAGAGCTCGTCCTTATTCAGGGGGGACGCGAATGAAAAATCACCCAACGCCGCGGTTTTCGAGTTCCCGCAGCGCATCAATAACAAGCCGACAATTATTAAGCGGCGCATTGTTCGTGCTTGTTACGCACATTGTCTCGCCCGGTGATCCCTGAAATTTGGACGAAGATAGCCTATGAATAATACGCTATACCTATGAATGGTGTCCGAGATCGCTCAAGTGATCGATCACAGACGTATCGCGCGCGATGGAATTAACGTGAGTGAGCTGAGAAATGTGTTATGTATGGTCCTTTGTCCTGAGAATTTTGAAATGCAAAGAATATCGTAACAAACATTTGAAGATGTCAGATTATCAATATAGAAAAATAAATTTGATCTCATAAAACAATTAAAATGTATTGAAATGTATACAGTAAATGTATTTTAACTTAGCTTTTATTTTTTGTTAACGTTATTGTTGCTCTCGCGATTCTACGGGATGAAATATGAAATATTTCCTCAGTCAGAGACTTCTTCAGATTGTAAAGCTAATTATGGTGATCCTAAGCGTGCAAGCGCGCGCGAAATATTCAAATACTTTAATTGTAACAAATTACGTAGCTACGAAGTTTAATTACATATTATTACTGAAACGGTCGTGAGACGGGGGAGATTGAGAATGACATCAAATGTTAAGGTGGAGAACAGTCACGTAAAATTATTAAGCGTTATGCAAATTAGTCGCACGCCGCTTAAAACATAATTTAATCCTTTCCTCGCGTATTAATCTCCGGCATAACCGTCTTCGACGAAATACACATTAATTTCCTCGGTACCTCTCGGCGCGAGCGGCGACTTTTGCCCGCGCTGAAGGTATTCATTTATAAGGCAGGCCATTACTTACTTTGTAAGTAGTACCAACGGTATTTTATTCGCGACGGAGCGAAAAAAGGAAGGATAATACACGCCCGCCGAAAGAAAAATCGAAGGCCGCGCGAGTGTGGCCGATGAAGAGAACAATCGCGATCACGCTGCACCGATAAAGACACGGTGAAGCTGCATTTACAATAATAATATAGCCCATGCAAAAGAAGAATTACGAACACGATGCGTGGCACCAAAGACCTGCGGATCCGACAACTTTCACAATTCTTTTAATCCTTTTTATTTGCGATGTTATCTCTTCATTTTACGATGTTTCACTTTTCGTAAAAAGTCATATTTTCCTTAGTTAATCCTCAAGCTTAAAAGCAACATGAATCAGATTTCAAGTATCTTATTGAAATAATATATCAGCATGTATGTGTAACTTTTAATTTCAAATATTTATGTGTGTGTGTTCTTTTAAATTTTATTATTTATCTTATTCTAAAATGAGTTATTAATTTATTATTTTGTGATCTGATAAAAATCGTATAAAAGAGGACGGTGAATAGTAATGCGACAGAGTCATTCATAGTCGACGGACACCTGCCGGCATCTTATTTTCTTATTGGTTATTTTTTTTAATATTTCCTTCTTTGTTTTATTCTCATATTGCTTCTCACACCATCATACGAGAATTCTATATGTAGGACCAAACCAAGAAATAGTAATGCAATTATTAGAATTGTAACATAAGATGCAAAAAATAAAAATGAAGAAAAAAGAAATCTAAATAAAGAAAAAATGAGAGAGAGAGAGAGAGAGAGAGAGAGAGAGAGAGAGAGATCCCGGTGCTTTCTCGCCATGATCGCTTCGTGGTATCTTTGTGGTATCTTCATAACATATTTTCCTCGAAACGATTCACCGCGCCATCATCATCTTGGCTAACGAAATTAGTCCCCTTTGCCATTAATTACATCTTGCCACGTTGTTACATTCTTTTTGTGCTTAAACATGTATTTGATTTTTTTTATGGATCTGTTCTTTTGTCTATTTTTTTTATTTGATATATACTTGTGGATGTTAATTACTCATTTTAATCATATTTGTGATTTTTACAATTAATCGCAAATGGTTTACGACGTATGTTGCAGATATATATCATTTTTATCAATTGTTATTTTATATTTGACTTCTTAAAAAGACACAAAAGAAATTTTTTAAGTGCAAAAATGGAATAAAAAAAAAAGAAAAAGAACAAAGAATTCGTGAAATCTTATTGAATTATTAGATTCTTAATTATTAGATTCTTCTTGATAATTTTTTTTAAATTATGAGGAAAATAAAAAAATAAATAATTTCTAAGATGAAAACAGTATCAAATATTTCCTATATTTTCCGTATCTGCAATTTAGCATCGTCAGCCAAGAAAGCTGAATGTCTGCCAGCCGATTCATCTAGAATCTGGCAGTCACGAAGGAAAAAAATTACGAGGAAAGTATGAGCACTATGGGAAACATCGCAGAATATTGTCGATGTGCGCAAAAATCTCAAAAAGCTGAATCTTCTTCGGTTATATAAAATACGTCACGTCACTTATCTATCTGACTGCGTCAAAATCTGAAGTCAATAATGAAAAATATTTTAAGCAATTTCAATTTTTAATTATTTATGACATTTCATTGCATATATTATTATAATTATCATGTTAACCTTCCAAAACTGATAGTCTATTGGACTCACTTTATTATAAATCTCTTTGTATAGTATAATAAAAAATGTCAAACGATTCAATTTTTTTCCTTTGACAAATTTAGATTATTTTTATTAAAATATTAAATTATTAAAATATTTAGTATTCATTTTTTATGTCATTTTGGTTCCTTGAAATTAATTAATATATTTTGTACATACATTGAAATTTTATACTAGCCAATTAATTATTTATTTTAAGTATTGAAACTATTAACAGTACTTTTAATACTCAAAATAAGTGATTGATTGGCTAATATTGTACTATTATTAGAATTAAATTTCTATAAGAATAATTAAACAAAATTAAATTAATTAAATCTTACAGACCCAACCCCCAGTAACTGTGTTACAGATTTTTGCATCACCTCCATATTTTCTTAGAATTATTCGTCGAATTGTACCATGTACCCTAGCAAACTGCGAATTAACTGTGAAGATAATAATACAAGCCCTTACAAAACGCTGCCATGTCGTTCTCGCTCAATCGCATCCTGGATTCGATCGTAAGAGGGGTTCACTGAGAAGGGCCAAAGGCAAGGTCCCGGGGGGACTGACGGGCGCTCATGGCGATCGCGTAGTCCGCGGTAGAGAGTGGCAGATGCAAAGGACGGTTGGTAGGCGAAGGGCGCGCGGGATTAATCTGGTTATGGCATGCGATCTAGTGTGTAAGAGCCGACCGTCTAGATGGACCGTAGTCTTATGTCCTGGGATTACGCGGAATCACCGAAGTCACCGGTATATATCCATTGTAAATTTAAATCTATCCGATCCGTGATGCTGTCACGTGCGTCCCTAGTTGTAATCCAGTCTTGCTTTAAAGGCACGAGTCACCATGTCGCTCTATTCTATTACTGTGTAAGAACATGGTTCTTACCAAGGTATTAACCGCATCATGCGTCCGAGCGCTGACTATTCTTTCATTCAAAGTAATAAAACGTACTATGCTGGGCGGCTTAGACGAAGTGAAAAGTATTGTTTGCGTTTGCTGCGATTCAGGCATTCGTATATTAGTGCACGATGCATTTGACACAGTTTTTCTTTCTTTTTCCCTTTTAAACCTGGTTTTGTGATACAATATAAAAATATCTTCTGTATTTCTTTCATTTCAATACATATAATAGTCAATAAATTCTTTTTTAAATTCCAAAATCGGAGTTTGTTTGTTGAAACAAAACCTCTGAAAATATTGTATTTCATTCCATTTAATTTCTTTTGAATAACCGAATTCTGCAATAAGACATCTCTACATGAAAAAAAGACAATTTTGTGCTAAAATGTGATCTAAAAATTTAGATAGATCTTAGGTGTTTATAATTTCGTTGGACCAAACAAAGTAATTATGTAAGAAACTCAAATATGATGAACAATATTGCAAAAAGTTTTGATATTCTAACAACCAATTTTAATGTCTTATGTTAATATTTTGATAGTCCAACGAAATTACTTTCAGGTCTATATCTAGTTAAATTTTTATATACTTCAGTAAAATTATTATTTTCGTATACATCCATATATGTTTACTTTCAATAACATTTGGTCTGTGTTTCAGACATGTACAAGCTGAACGCGCGAATTTTTTTTCTTACTACATTTTAGTCATTTTTAAAATTTTCATCGAAACATAAATAGATTATTTAAATTTTTTAAATAAAAATTTCAAAATCTAAAATATGAAATATACAAAATGAATTAACTAAATCAAAATTTTGTTCCGTCACTATGTTTTAATGATTACTCTAATTTTTCCATGACTGCCCAAAATATTGCAAAATCTTCTAACAATGAATCGCGACGAATGCATGCAACATTAACGATGCTGACGCGAGTTCCAGGACGAAGCTCGTCGTGCGAATTCGGCATTCAATCAGCGTGCACTTTTCGCGCGAGTTCGGCGCAACAATGTCTCGTTCACGGCGAGCGAACCTCCCTCGACGATGGCGTGCGAGCGATGCATTAACGCGCCCGGGCACAATTCGCCAGCAAATGAGAGAGCTCGGCTGCGAGCGCTGAGTGAGCGTGCGACTTGATGGTCCCTAAACACGCCTACGAAATTTTGCGATTCCGCGAATTTTTTCACTTCCGTGCGAGCGCCGCGACGCCTTCTCCTCTGCTCTTCGCCTCGGCTCTTCGTCCCCAATAGAGAGCCGACTTCTTATAAACACAGCTATTACTAGTTGCTGTTGATGATTGGCTCTTACAAAATTTCTTACAAGAAAGTATAGAAAAACTTTGCCTTCAAATTTATCGATTTAAATTCTTGAAACTCTTCAAGTCCTTATGATACTACTTTTTTTTCTCTTGACATCTATTATATCACATATATACAGAAACGAGGATTTTGGCTGCTGAAATATCTAAAAATTTAATTAGATATAGATTTGAAAATAATTTTGTTGGAACATCAAAATAATTATGTATAGAAAACTTAAGTATAATGAACAATACTTTAAAAAATCTTTATAAAAAATTAATGAAAGACATTCTAACAACCATTGCAGTTTGAACATCTTACATGATTATTTTGATAGATTAACAAAATTATCTTTAGAACTATATTTAATTGAATTTTAATTTTTTAGATACTCAACAAAATCATTATTTCCGCGTATGATAATATCGATCAAAAATTAAGTAAAAAAGATGTTTTGTATTTAACTTTGCAATTTCTTTTTAAAGTTTCGTTTGAAATTTTCCTAAAATCATTTAAGATAAATTCTTCTTTTCTTCACACATTATGATATGAATAAATGATTTACAATAGAAATAAAAACTAATATGACGAAAAAGAATCAGTAATTATTTAGTATTTTTCATTTAGAAACAACACACATTTTTCTACTATAATACTGTCTATTTCAAGTTGCATTATTCTTGAAAACATAATTTATGGAACATCTAAAAGTCAACATAACTCGAAACGATTGTTCTACATCGCGTTGTTATCGTAACTTGAGCGAACGTGCGACGTTCCGCGTCGCGTCGCTTTATTAGCGTAGCATTAATTATTCGTCACGTCGGAATATTTAAATATTCACGGCCGCAGTATAAGTGCGTGTACGCATCACGCGGCGACGCGCAGATTTAAAAAATTGCAGGGGCTACACGAGCTGGGAACAAGCGGTCGCGCGCGGCTGATGTAAATCATAAAAACGGTGCAATATCATGAAACGCTAATGAGGACACCATTGGGACATTTTATATTCATTTCGCGGAATTAACCTTTCGGTCGCAAACCGACGTGGCGAGTAGCTATGAGCGATAATAATATCTCGACACGATATGCAAATATTTCTTATAACATCCATGATAAACGGTATGGGATATGTATGCAAAATAAGTGGGATATGATGTAATCGTATCTTTTTGACGACTTGATTACATTACATTATTACTTTTTTATGTCTTGAAATTAATAGAAAAGTATTCTTAATTGCTGTACATAAATACACACACACACATACACACACACACACACACACATATGTATAATAAAAAAAAATATATAATAATTTCTTTAAACGTTTAATGTTATAAATTTTTTTATTCTTCTATTAGTATAATAAATTTAATTATGCACGTAAATATAATTAATTCTATAAATATTGTGAAATAATTAATAAATAATATTATTAATATTATATAAATATTATAATAATATTAATAATTAATATTGACAAATATTACTGTTGATTAAAAATTAAAAAATTAATAAATAAATGAAGCACTAATCTAACGTAATCATATTAACCTAAAATAATTAAGCAATTAAATAAATAAACTTTTAACTTGATGAAATTACATCAATTTAAAATAATCATCGATAATAGTCGTTACTAAATTTATATTTATTACCTATTTATTCGCAAGAATCCGAATTTGTTAGATTTAAATCTACATCTTGCTCAAGAAACGACAGAAGAGCAGAAAGCTACATGGACTGCATGATAGAAACTAATCGTTATGACTATCAGCGATTCACTCGACCGGTGTCTCCTTTTTCTCTAGGAAAAAGAAAAAGGAGATAACTGTTCGTTTTACCGCCCGGATGATCTGCGGCAAACAACAGGATGGTCCGTTCAGCGCGATCGACGCGCTCACGTCCCGCTCACGCCTTTCCTGCGTTTCGTGTAAACGTAGCGTTCAATTTTTGCGCCCGCGGGAAAAAAAAGATCTCGCCTCGATTCTCTTAATCTATAGTGAAAATTACATGCAATTACCGCCGCGCGGCCCGGGCGGGGGGGTGTGGGCGGGCGGCCCCCCCCCCCGCCCCCCCCCCCGCCATCCCCGCCGCCGTCGCCGCCGCCGTCGATCGCGTGATTCCTCGCGCGGCCGGCGAGCGAGCCGAATGCGCCTGGTCGCGAAGTATCGGCCCGGTTGAATATTGCGGCGTGTCACGACCGCCGCCTTTTTGTTGCTTCGGAAAAAGGCATTAATGATACGCCTGCGAGAGATTCTGTCTTTCTCCCTCTCTCATTTCTTTTTCTCTTTTCTCTCTCTCTCTCTCTCTCTCTCTCTCTCTCTCTCTCTCTCGTCCATTCGCGCGCGCGAACACGGAATACATTACAATGAATTATTTGCGCGATTGGCCCAACGCCCGTTTTTCAAACGCGCCGAATTGTTTCTCTCGTTCACTTCGAAGAGTGCCCGCGGAGACGCATTATTCCGGCGCGAATGCGCGGACTGCAGTCGACAAATTGTACGAAACGATCTGGCCTCGTGACGGCGGAGCTGTTAAACTTGTTCCACGAGCCGCTTTTTACGGCACCACCCCTGCGAAAGATCTCGTTTGTTTGTATGTATTTCCGAACGTTTTGCCACACACACGCTGTTATAATGCTGTCGAAAAATGGCTACCGGCGAAATGAGCGTTTAGAAGTACGATATTATGTATACGAGTAGTGAGGCAGAATTCCGGAAATATATAAGTTCTCTAGTTTGCTTTCTGTAATTAAAATACAATAATGAGCAATACAACATGAGCGAAACAATTTTTACTTTTTCTAAATTTCTAACTTTTCATTGTCAGAAATCGACTCTCGTGATTTTTCGTTCTAGGTACATGATATTTAAAAATTTATGAATTAATTCTAAGATTTTATATCGTAAATTAAACTTTTCGTCTGCATCCTTGGTGTTTTTTAGCACAAACGAAATTTTACTTTCAAATTTTTTTATATTTTTGTTCGAGTTTCATCTTTATTAGATAAAGATTTAACTTAAGAACTTAAAGAACTATTCTATAATCTAATGGAAATGTTAAAAGATAACTTGGAATTTTTCCAAATTTTTGAAAGTTTAGAAAAGGAAAAAGTTCGAGTTGGGCAAAAAAGACCTAGATTGTAAATGGAGAGAATAAAGACAAACTGATTGTAGATGTTAACCTTCTTGTGTATTATATGTACTATTTACTATGTTAGTTATAAATAGCTTCAGTACGGAAAGTCAATGTCCAATTCCAAGAACAACGACGACATCCCTATCGATCGGTAGAATTTTCGCTTTAGGTACTTCTGTAACTTAATTTCATTGTCCGCTCAACATCGAACTCCCTCCCGTTACTCCATCTATTCCTACACCCTTTACCTCTTCAGCCTATCCCCGTGCGACTCTTTACGCTGATGAAGGGGTCCGCCTAATGAAAGGGTTGTGTGTTTGATACCCTTAAGAATTGAATTACGGCGAGACTGGGAAAGCCGGTAGCCATTTCGGAAAAAAATGGAACCTGTGCCGTGGTCGAATTTATCTTCCATGATTTCTTGATGTTAGTTTTAACGACATCATTACTGTGCCTTTGATATTTCGACAGTAATAATAAACCGGTTTTAAGAAATATATTCATATTTAATGTACAAGAATGAACTTAATCGAAAAAAACTCTAGCGATTTGATATCGAAAAAAATAAACTCAGTCAATATACAGCATCAAATTATGTAAGAATTATCTTTACAACTATTTAATTGTTAAAAGTAGTAATTACAATATGCAATATTAGATTAAAAAATTTTTTAGAGTAATAAATTTTTTTATTTGTATTAAAAGATTAAAATAATTTTTTATTTTAGCATTCAGAGACTAGATAATTAGAATAATTAAATCAAATTTGCACTCAAATTTTATCAATTTCATGTAAATCTTTATCGCATATTATTATATAATCAAATTTTTATCTTTACTTTTGTATTAAAAATATGTGTATACCGATAATGACGCAATAATTTCGTTGAATGTCATCGTATGAATTCTCTGAACTTTGAAACACAAAAACCTTTTGTAAAGTGAATGCGCGGGATGAATATATCTCAATCGAAAGGATGAAAAACGGAGTCGACACGCTAAGTAAGGAATCAACCAATCGCGCATAACGCAAAGCCACGGAGCTTGCCATTAATTGGCGTACCGTTCGTTAATATGCGGATCTTTGTCGCGTTGAGCCGACGTCTATCTCGTCTCTGCCGTAAGGCAATTTCCGAAGAGCTTCGCGGCAACGTAATATCGCTCCCGCAGTTACACATGCATCAAAATCCTTTATACGTCTGAAAGCGTTTTCCTGCCCTTTCTTTCCCTGATAACTTTCCTTTTTTTTTACAATCCAGTTTGTTAGCACACTAGCATGAAACTGAATAATACTCTTTAGAAACTTCATCTGCAGATTCTTTGACCAATTCCGAGTCAATTTTTCCTCGGCGGAAATCTGATTTCATAGCATCAGATAAAATTCGAAGAGGCAAAATCTATACTTCGACGTACGAGTGCGTATGTATTTTTCAGAAACATCTACGCATATCACTTCTTTGTTTTAGTGACACAACTAAAAAAAACATAATTGTTTATTTATTACTATGAATAAATTAAGCAAACATTACCCTATGAATCATAAAAAATTAACTTAACTTTATAAAAAATTAACTTCATATCAAAATTCAAATTTTTAAGGATCGTGAAACGCAAATGACAAAAATAACATTTGATCATATACTGTGTTGATAATATACTCTTTTTGCCGATATTATTTAATTATGTAGAAAGAATACGGTTTTATTGAAGTATTTAAAATTTTAGATAGACACAGATCTGAAAATAATTTCTTTGGAGTATCAAAATAAATTATGTAAGACGCTTAAACTGCTGTTGCTAGAACGTTAAATTTTTCTGTCGAACGTTAAATTTTAACGTCCTATCGTGCTTGAGTTGTTTATACATAATTATTTTGGTCCAACAAAATTATTTTCCGATCTGTATGTACCTAAATTCTTAGAAATTTCAGGAAAATCGTTCTTTCCATATAATCAATAATTTTTTATCAAGTTGAAAAATACTTTTTCTCCTTTTTTAAGAAATTTAATTTTTTGAGTCATTGAAGTAAGTGAGTGATTCGATCCTTTACATTCAGGATAATACATTGAATGCATGGAGGATTGAAAAGGAAGGCATGCAGAATTTATAAGGCGAACCTTCGCATAGTCGCTTTACAAGAAGAAGACGAGGTTTTTTATCTGAGGATGGCGCTCATATTGCGAACACTCACGGGTTAATCCCGTCGAGGTTTACGAGACAGCGTCGCTAGAACGCTCGACATATTTCATCGTCGGCGTTGCGTTGCACTGAGCGATTTTCTCCACCAGGTCGGTATACTTGCTCGCAGGCCGTAAGCCGTCGGTGGAATATCCGATAAACGTGTACGACTTAATTAATGCTTTGTCACCCCGCTGTCTTACCACGCATCTTCCGTCCGATCGCGCTCACGCACGCACGAGATTTCATCTTTCGGAGGCGCAACCGCGAGCGCCCTAAATCACTGTATTAACACGTACACGACGTCCGCGCACGAATGAAAATGCTCTCGTCCCAAAGAAATGAAAGACTAATGAGATACACATTTTGGAAATTTCTTTCAATATATGTAGGATAAATTTATCGCTTATTAATTTATCTCCTGTAAATTCCACGCGACACAAAATACGGCTATTTTCTCCATTTGCAGGCCCTCTGATGACTTTATTTTTCGGTCCGGTCCGACGCTCGTTTAAAAAATTCATAATTATTACGGAGATATCTTCGCGATATCCCGGCGTTTCACGTATCCGGAACGACCGAACGCGCCACAAATCATGGACCTAACACGTGCCTCCGTTCTCGCGAGATATATTCCCGCGACGCGAGAAATGATAAATCCCGGGAGCAGCAAAAACGCGCGCGCATCCGGTAACCGAGAATAAATGCCGAAACGCGAAATCGGAGAAAAAGCCGACCGCGACCGAAACAAGTCCTTCATGAAATACCGATGCCGCACAACGGTGGAATCAAAAAAGCGACGACCACGCGCGCGCCAAAGCGACGCGTCTGCATTCAAAACCGGGTGCATAACCGATAAGCTACGTTCGCGTGTTGTGTTTATAATACATCACTGGTATCTGCTGAGTATTTACGACGCGAATTGTAAATAGAATCGATCATTTACATACATTTAACCCTCCGTCTGCAATCTGGGCCTTTTTTTGGCACAAGCGAAATTATACTCAAATTTCTCGGAAATAAAGGGCGAAAGTTTTCTCTTCGAGTATCTTGTCAAAATCTATTTGATAATGTAATAAAGATATTGAAAAATAACTCTGAATTTTTTCATATTTTTTGAAAGCCTAGAACAGAGTAAAACTTGAGGAAAGAGTACGAAGGGAATAAATGTATGATTGTAGAGATGAAGGGTTCAATATTTGTACAGTCGTCGAATCATATGATACTTCTAATATTCGGAATCTTTTAAATTCCCCAATTTTCTATTTTGATTCCATGATTGTATTTTCTCTCCACATCTGACTAAAGATTACAAATTTTATGTGAACAATATTTAACAATATGTTATCTAATCATTTAAAATAAAAATTATAATTAAGGGATAAAGGTTATTTTTTGGAGTTTTCTTTCTTAATTTATATTTTGTTTGAATACTTCAAATGAATATGAATACTCGTAAAGTATTCATATTTTTTTCAAAAATAAATATTTTTGAAAATTCACAATTTTGAATAAATGTACGAATACATGTTTCTTTAACATTGGAAATTTTGAATAAATACAATTTGTAGCTCAATTACAAATTTTTGTATTCATCGAGCACACCATACTTTCCATAAACTCTGTTTTGCATTGTACGTCGCAACTTCGATCGTTCACTCCAATCGCTCTCGAATTATTCTACCCGATTTATGATCGTTCCTAATCCCAATTCACGCGACCCTTCTAATCTGTCGCTCATAACCGCGCTTGACGGCGTGGTGATAAACGCGATACGACACATACATATACAAACACACGCACGCGAAAACGAGGCTTAATCGAGCATTAAAAATAGTCACAATTCATTGTCTGACGTGTACATGCACGTGAGCGATCAGCGTCCTCGGCGTCCCGCATCTCGCGTCGCATGAATGATCTCGTAGGGGTGGCACTGAAGTAATCAAGGTGGTTGCTTGCTTAATCAGTTCTCCCTCCTCTTCTTCCTTTTTTTCCCTCTCCTCTCACCATTTTCTTTCTTTCTCTCTTTTTCTGTTCAGGGCTCTCGAGCATTAACGTCGCGCCAAGCTAGATTTAATGCAACTCCGTAATGTGTGACGTGCTGCAGGTGTTAAGAGCATTTTCGAACGCTTTAACGAGCGCGAGTGCGATATAGCCAAACGGCGCGTTGCACAGCGCCGAACGAATTACGAGGATATATACGTAAAGACGGCGTAAAAGATCGCAGCGTGAAGGTTCGCGTGAGTACAGGAGGCCCGGGTGCTGCCGATTTTCACGAACTACCATTTTCACGTTCGCTATTTTATCGCGGCGTTCGCCGCTATCAGATCCTTCCAGGATCGATGCGAGAAAAAACGTTCCTTATCTCTCTCAGATGGAAATAAAAACTTTCAAGTACTTTATTATGTCTCGAAAACAAAGATAATTCGAAACTATAATTTGAAACGTATAACGAAAAGAAAGATAACCCTAAAATGTACTCGGAACATTCGTGTGCTCAAGAAATATATTTCAGATATCTTCAAGGATACTTCCAATTGTTTCGTAAAATATTCACAAAATGATCTTTGTCGGGATGTTTTCGCATTGCAACAACTTAAAAATGTAAGAATAGCTTACCAAAGTTATTCAATTATGAACAACAATAAAAAGTACGGGAATGGGAGGAGGAAGTTAAAACTGAGGTACATAATGGAAAGATCAGAAAGAGAAAGTTACGCGTAGAAAATGTAAGGACTAATTTTTAGTTATGATGTCAGGAAAACTTTGGAATACTCTGGGGGAATTGGCTTTACAAGTCTTGAGAACTTAAGAATCGTGTTCGACTGCGACCTTTTCGCGCAAGGAAGATCAATCGACAACGGCGAATCACGGATATGCGATCGCCTGAGTCGTGAAAATGATTTTGCGAAGTTTTACGGCGTAACGTCATAAAATATCACATACGTATGCGTAAACATATGTAAAAAAATTCACACACACGTATTCCGCTTGAGAAATTTTACGAAGACAATAAAAACTGAGCAGGTGCTTCTTTTGCCAGTTTCATACACAAAACCGCAAATGATCAATCTTATTATGTTTAAAAAAATACATTTGGGAACAAAATACTGAAGCGAAACATTTTCCAACCGCGTCCTCAAAATCGTAAGCATCTTTTGAATACTTTCGTTTCGAATTAATTTCTTTCCTAGAGATTTTAAGATTTTTGCACAAAAATAATACCACACAGTTTCGTATATGTAGTTAATATAATTTGAAAAACTAAATTTTGATTCAAAAATTTTCAGATCGAAATTAATTTCGATTTGAACAACGTCTTGATGTATAGACTTAACAAATGACATAGCCAATATATATCAATATTACACACATGTATGATATGCATAATTATCCGTATAAGTGTAGGTCAATATTTATAACGAATATGCGGAAAGTTAGCCATGTTGTTTAGAGTCGCCTTTATTTCTTTTTTTAATATTTTTTAGTATTTATATTGTTTACTACGTTAGTGATTTAGCGATTTATTTAACCATTGATGAGTTAAATTTAATCAAATAATTATAAATTAATTAATAACACATAATTTATTCAAATTAAAAGATTTCTCTCTTTCTCTCTCTCTCTCTCTCTCTCAAATTAATGAAAATATAATATATCTGCTCTAAATAGTACAATTATTGGCACAATATTAGAGTCCAATATCCTCAACATTTAATCAATATCGCTAATGAAAATTGCTATGGTGTTTATAGTAAGAAAATGTGTGCATAATAAGAGATTGAATCTCAAGTAATTAAGTAAAAAAAAGAAGGCGCGTGAAGAGCGTTAAAATTAAATGTTAAAATTAAATTAATGTTAAAATCACAAGCTCAGCGAGGATCGCGTCTGCTGGTTTCGATTGTTGTTATCTGATGAAACGGCACAAACCATTCCCCGAGCAATACAACGTCGACAAAAAGCCGAACACCGCCGAAAAAAACGCCGTTCTAATTAGCGACGGGCTAATTAGTTTTATGCTAGCACGCGAGATCTCTCCGGTCGAGAATGGCGTTGAGGGATAATTGCGATAGAAATGTCTTAATACCTACCGCGACGTGCCGTAATAAGCAGGCGGCTAATTACGATTTCTTATGTTTCTTGCGCCGATTGCGGGATCTGTTAGCCGTCAGACTACTGCGAGAGACTACTGCGTGACCACATTGAATCACTCATTATAAATCCAAGTGATAGCTCACGAATAAATATAGCACAAGAAGCGAGACAAGTTTGTGATTACATGCGAAATCATATTGTGCAAAATTTCTTCAGCAGGTTTCGTGATAGTCGAAGTTTCTGTTTAAGTGACAAGAAGACATTCGTAAACAGCCTTTTCTTGATTTTGACAAGGTCTGTTTGCGTAAAGTAAGTTAAGTTAAAATATCTTGCCATGTAATATGTGCGAGTTTCATTCCGGAGAAAATATCGAGAACGTGCATGTCTTGGTGACAATAGAATAGACAATTACGCGTAAATCTATAAGACATCAGTATTCACAAATATGTGGCTTGTATCATGTTAACTTTTAAATTCCAAACATAACTGTGGATGCTTCGATCTTATAAGTTAACATATTATCTTACAATTATATATTATCGTTAATACGACGTAACCTTTTACGTAATTATATCTTACAACTTAATATACCTTAATACTTTGAAACTCATACTAATTTTTGTCTTAAATTTGAATAATAAGTTTGTCTTAACTAAATTGAAAAATTTATGTATGTGTGTGTATATATATGAACTTAATTTTATTTGATAATCATAACACACAGACGTTTGACATAATACAATGTAAGTTTTATTATATTGGAGAGATCTCACAAACGTTTTCTTTATATAATAATTTTCATAATATTTTCTTTAGAAGAAATTGTTCTCTTCTTTTGCACCTAATATAAGTATTTTAATATCGAAGAGTCTTACAGCAATGAAATGAGTCCGAACGAAATGGGTTCATCGTGATGATAATTCCAAGCAAGTCTTTGCCCTCTCAATGAATGACAAATTCGATTATAATTGCCGATAGCGTTTCCTGCATATCCGGGCCCGGGGTTGCGCAAAGATGCAAAGATGCAAATGCGAGAATTATAATAACGATTAAGAGCTCACCGCGAGGCGCGAAGCGCAACACGCGAATCAATCAAAATCGTGCCCTCGAGAAGCAAGGGCTGTGTTTACGAGCGCGTATTTGATTCTCTTGGGAGACAGATACAGATGACGAGCGAGATGCACGTGACAATTAGCGCTGCACAGCAGGGCGGGATGCACCCCCTTCGCTTACCTTGCGTCTTCCTTTCTCACATGAACGTGCTTCTCGCGCGCGCGAGAAAACGAAGAAGATGGTTGGGAAGAGAAAAAGGAAACTACTGTTTATTACATAGTCTGCGGCTAAAAGCACCGAGCTATTATCATACGAAAAAAAAAGAAACTTGACAAATTTTAGACGCAGAGATATCTGTTCGATTAAATAAATTGAAGATTAAACGTACAATGAAGATGTGCGTATTTGTATACGTTGTCTTTACACGCGTTATGCACAAATTCATAATATATTATATATCGTATTCTGAATTTTTACTTTATATATTTTAAATATTATGTATGTTCAGGGTGTTCCATAAATTATGATATAATCGAGGAGGCGATTTTTCATTTTCTAAAAGTAAAAATTATAGAACAAATTTTTTTCATTTTCGAAAAAATCGAGTTTTAGTATTTGTTAAGTACACGTGCATTTCACAATCTGCTTGGTTTACCCAATCTGATTATCCATCGCTATTTCTATGTCACTCTGGATTTGATATATAGTTTAAAATAATACAATAAGTTATAATAATGTTTATTTAATTTATTATAATTTATTAATTGAATGAATAATTTTCTAATTACTAATGGAAAAGGTCTTTATTATTCCATTTAACTTGATCAGCTTCAATACATGTATACGATTAGAAAACTCGAGTATCATAAAAGATGATTGTGAATACACAAAGAATATATGGAAAAAAAAACAATCAGCGCTGTGAGTTTTGTAAAACTGATCGGGAAGTCCTTCATATCCTTTGTGTCACGATGAACGAAGAGAAGCAGAGAGTAAAAGAACAGCCACGTCGGATAGACACTTTAATAGACGTAATGAGGGTAATTGAGTTTTCAAATCATTCGTTTTGATTACATCTACGCGCGGGGCCCGGTGGGCGAAGCATAGGGTAGGTAATTACGAACCGCCCAGTCCCAAAAGAGCAGGTGCCTTTCTCCTGGCCGAAGGATCGAGGTGTGAGGTTCAAATACTTGGACCGCCCTAATAGCCTCGAGGTTACCGGGGCCCTTCGAGAACTGGGTGCGAGGAGAGAGGAAGAACAGGAAGAACAAGCAACAACATCGCGTCGAGCGAATATCATACCAAGGGTGTAGAATATAGCTGCCTACCGATCCTGGATTGACCATGTAGAGATTGAGATATTTTGACAGTCTTTGTATAAACAAAGCCAAACCCTCCTACGTGCGTCACTTTTGATCAGTCTGAACGCGTTTAAGGAACCTTCCTGTTCTGGAAGTTATGTAATAATAAGTAAATATACATATATAAAACAAAACTGAATCCCTTGTATTTATTATAATAATCTAGAAGTCATTTGAGAAAGAGTCACTAACATAATAATACATAACAGTACATGCTTGAAAGCGACTTTACAAGAGATAAGAAGATACTTTTTCTTATCGGGTATCAAATACAGTTCACAAGACAAGAATGATTGCTTCACAAGACAAGAAGTTCAACTGTTGAGATGATTCGACTCCGGGAGCGTTTTGTACAGGGATTGATGTTCACACAGAAATTTCTGCACGCAACCGTGTATCGTCACGTACTTTGCGATGGATGCTACGTCATTGGCGTCACGATGGGGACGTGTGTACCAGGCTTAGCGAGATATTCCGCATCAGTTCTCCGGTTAGGATAGCGGCAATCACCTCAAATTGATAGGCTTTAATTAATACGGCTGGCACAGCGCTGCCGCGACACCGACTCCGTAATGCTGGGTTTACGAGGGTTTTAACTAGGACGTGTCACTTCCACGGTCCGACTATCTTCGTTCACGCATGTCCGTGTATTAGCACGCGTACGTTCAACCAGAATGCATTCTCCACATGTATATGATGTGCGTGCGCGAACGATACAGGTGGTCTTACGGAGATGACTATAAGGTGAACAAACGAATTTTTTTGTAATTTATTACAATGTATACGTGAAAAGAATTTAATAATATAGATTTAGATATTCTTTTCGTAAATTTTTTTATGATATTGAATTGTGAATGATGAATGAATCTTTAAATTTATTAATTATATTGTTACTTCAATCATTTTACAATGTAACAAGACATTTTTTTAGGCAAATAGAGAAAATTTGAAATTTCTTAGTAAGCGGTTCTTAGACGTTTAATATTGATACAAATGTTTCATACAATATTACTGATGCCCCCTTTAAACAATTCAAAAACAAGTAATATATCCAGAGATTTAATCTCCAAATAATCAATAATATTATATGCACTAATATTAATCGTTTAAAGGCTGTTTTATATTTACTTCATTACTGTATTTTAAAATCCATCAATAAATTAGATTAGGTTTCATTCGTATAAATAACAAATATCTACAGAATCATGTCAAAGCAGATAATTTAGTATTCAACGTAAAAAGCATTGTGACAATTCATATCGAGAATTTCTTGTTAAAATATGTAAAACTTTATAATTGCAGAACTTCAAATTCTAACTTTTTTTGCTGTGATTTGGAAAAGAAGTGATTTCTTTTGGAGTTTTTGACGCACTGAATCCTAATCCGCAAGCGAAAATGTTCTATCACATTAAATTTTTGAGAGAAATGAGATTAAAACTCGGAAAAAATGCATTTTTTTAAAATTACCATTTTTTAAAATTCAGTTGATAAATCCAACATACTAAACTTCGAAAAGAGTTTAAATTAAAGCTCGTTGACCTTTTCCAATTAGCGTAAAATGGAGCATTGTAACTTAAAATAAAAATATTGACTCTTAATCGAAAGTATCATCGAACCTAAAGCGCTTTGTTTTAGAGGTAAACGTACATAGGTACATAGGATGACATAGGATTGCAATTAGGCTCACAACAATACAAGCGAAACAAATACAGTGTTCTATGTACAATACAAATCAAATCATCGATCTAAGACTCACCGGTGCACTGATGTTCCCATGTTTATTCTCGTTGCGGAATAGCCCTCCTCATCCAGACTCCCTAAGACGACCATAAGTATAAGACGAGCAACGCGACGTTGAGCACGATGGGCCGTAAGGAATGTTTACTTTCGGTGATTCATTACGGGCTTGCTCTGAGAGTGACTTATGACGGAAGAGGCACGGTCAGTAGTGAAAAATAACAAATTATTGCAATATCCTTCAGGTGAGTCGACGAATACAGATACGAGGGAGAGGAAGAGAGGAAGACAGAAGGAGAGGTATACAGAAAAGCTGCGAGAGAACGGACAGCTTGCACCGGTAACTTCTCTCCCGGTTCGTTTTCTTCGCTTTTCCGTGCACGGTGGATGCCCGTACGCGAAGGGGTAATCAATAATGACTTAATGTCCTCCAATAACGGACACCATGGGTGGTTCCCGTGGCTCGCTCCCTCTGGGGGCCTCCGAGAGATCACTCGGCGCAGTTCTTGCCTCTTGCCTTTTTGCGCCCGGCGTTATTTGCCTGTCTCGCTCCTTTTTTTTATCCTTCTTCTCCGCGTCTCTTCACTCCTTTTGCCTCTCCACTGCAGCTAATATACACCCACGTCCCCGTTGTTGATCGTTAAAGCCGAACATACTTTCACACACGCGGGGGTCGTCCACCCCCTTCTCTTGTGGTCTCTTTCTCTCTCTCTCTCTCTCTCTCTTCTTTCTCTCTTTCTCTTACGAGCTCTGAGACTTGCGCTGCCCCACGACTGTTGGGCCATTAACCGGCCTGCGAGGTTTCCTCCGCTTGTAATCTACAACGTGGACAACGGAGATAAATTAAAATATAGCCCGGCCGCGAATGACGACGGCGACGGTGCGCGTCGTTCGCTAATTTCGTTTTATTGGCTCGCGGGGATTTTTATCGGGATGACCCTCTCCCAGATGACCATTTCTGGTTGGGATGCTTTATAAAATCGTCTTCAAGAAGGAAAGACGAATAATATTATTAACGTAAAAAATTTGAAAAACCAATAATCATGGATTTGCAAAAAGCGAAAAAATTCATAAAAATTAGAAGTACGTTAACTCATTTTTGAAATTATATATAATATTGTATATATTCAATATTCATTATTTTTTAATTCACGGAAAAAATTTTCTCATAAATAACTGTGGCGTATCATTGTATTTCGATAAATTTTATGTAAATTTCTCTCATTCATTAATAAAACTATAATAAAATATAAAAAGTTTGATTAATTTTACTGAAATGCACGGTAAAAATCTTTAAAATATTGTATTGTACCACAACTGCCGTTTTTTATTTTCATTATTTTCAGGGTAAATTTTAAGAGAAAATTTTTTCTGTGTTATTTTGGTGTCTATTACATTTTCAATCGTATAAGTGAATAAATTGTTAAACTATCAGAATATACATATAACATATGTTCGAAGTTATGAATTTAAAGTTTACTTTTGTAGTTTAACTGCACTTAAAGAAGCATTATAGAAACGTATGAATAAAAAAAATTTTTATCTCTCTCGAAAGTAAAATACAGTCAATTAGATTCGCAACTTTGTATCGCATATAATTTATTTGCATTTATTTTGTATATAATTAAATTTATTTGCGACATTTTACATTCATTTACGACTTCTTCTTTTGTTTTAAAATGATATCTAAAATTTATGAATCATCGATACTGAATATAAAAAAGCTGAAAAAAACTTTTAATTCTAACTTGATTAAATTCTAATTACTTAATTTTACATATTTGTATGTAAAATTAAGCAACATCGATGATACGAAACATTCAAGACAGTATAACTACAATATCAAGATTTATTGGTATTCAAAATTGTGATGAAATCACTTACGAGTTACATAAGGCTTTTCGGTCCAAGTTGCTGGAGACATTGCTATCCTATTTCGCCGGCATGAATTAATCATCGTGCCATGGCGTATAAATAATTAACCGAACAACTCAAAATTGTCGATAAATATTTATGACCGCGTCGATGTGCAAGCATAATATTGTTACATCGCGGTCATTTCAACATTCGCCGATAATAATTTGGCTCGTGATTCTATCGTTTGGTGACAACGGGCGTACTTGGAGTGGCATGATCGATTCTGTGCGTTATCATTTCACTATATTTTGTTTCTTCGCCGATCCGCTTTACCATATTTTCCTGCGAGACGACCCGAGATTTCGACGCAATTCCGTACCGCTTTTCTCTCCGGCTGTTTCTTCGTCCGCGAGACGTTTTATCATACTGTTTTTATACAGAGATAGGTTTTTCGCAGCGGAGAGAAATGCGCGAGATGTTGCTCAGTTGAAATATACGAAGATAGCGTGTAAAGTTATGATCGCGAAGGTACGCGAGAAAAATATGTCCCAGCGGCAAAATAAATAATACGGATCAAAATATAATTTCTAAAGAAATTAAACACTTAATCCTCTATTTTATACAAAAGGTACTGAAATGCAGTCTTGATAAAAATACTAGGCGTCTTATTAATCATTGTTTAAAGTTTTAGCTCAAAAATTGATTTACAGTATTTTATTATAAATTTCTTTGTTTCAAGCATCTTTAAATTTATGCATAATACCACTAATTAAGAGGTAATAACATAGGTAAAAAATTTCCAGATAAATACAGGACAAAAAAATATAGGTGCCTAATTTTTTTGGCCAAGACTATATATTTGGCAATGTAGAGAAAAAAAATTTAATACCAAATTTGATTTATTCATTTATAATATTCATTTCATTTAGAAAATAATTTACTGGAACATTGGAAAATTCACGTTAATTTTCTACGACTTATTATATCAATCATTATTAAACCTTATTGTTCGGATTATAATATTTTAGCAAATATTTATTTTTTATTCATATCTACAAATTTATTTCTTGTTAGGCACAAAAGTTATAATAAAGAAGATTAGATGTTATTTATCTTATCTCTAATAAAAATGCAAAATTAAAAAGAGGTAATCGATTCTAAAATGACAAAGGTGAACGGGATATAGGCGCAATCATTTAACCCCGGTATGTACATAGATTCTTTCGGCTTTGCAAAGTTCTGCTAGTAGCATGTTGTACGTTTCCTGCTCCGACAATAGATTCAAGTGAGTGTACATTCGGTGACATCGTGGGAGCCGCCGGATGCTCGAAAAGTCGCAAGCGCGGCGGAAAGTTCTACGTGCACGAACACTTTGTAATCGTGCGTGCATGTTTTATTATTTTTCACTTGCGTCTCGCGCGTGCCGGTGAAAATTCGTAAGCGACACGAATTCGCGAGTAGCGTGTGAACAAAAGTTCGTAAGCGTAGTTTGCGATTGCCGCATGCGAATGATTTAAGCGAGTGACATACGCGCCAGATACGACAATGACCGTTCTCGTGTTGCAGTTTTTTAGATTCTTCGTATTTCGAGAAATACGGTCAAATATACTTTAAACTAGTTAAAACTAGTACAACAAAATATCTACTGCTTATTACCTGCATAATGCACGCACACGATAAACTATAATATATAATTTAAAATTTTAAAAATCAATAAAAAATTTATAAACGCAATTAGAATAATGTAAGAATAATTTTATTGAAGTATTTAAAAATTTGACCGGATAGAGATCTGAAAATAATTTTGCTAGGCTGTAAAAATAATGTTTAAATTAGTTGTTAGTTTAGTTATAGTTTAGTTGGTATAAAAATTTTTGCAGTATTATTATTATATTTAAACGTTTTATATAATTATTTTGATGGTCTCGTAAAATTTTTTCAATTTTGTCTAAATTTTTAAATACTTCAACAAAATCTTTTTATGTAAATATCGCAAAAGGGAATAAAGATTCATGACCACAAATCATAGATGTATAATCTATAATTAAATTTATTTTATTATTATTGTACACATTAATCGATACGATCTTATATAATTATGATTGTAACAGCATTTCATGTAACAATATTCATTAAAACGAAATTGTTCGAATAAAGTGCCCTAAATTCCGGTGAGAAAAAATTCGGTAAAATTCCGACAGTATCGTAATATCGTGTTTCCACATTCCAACGCCATTAATTCTCCTTCGGGGCGCATAACTCCAATTATTATAACGTCTGCGAATATATACGCTTTTAGGAACGCGAAGTTCGCAGAGTGAAGTTCCAGCCATTGTGTTGTCCGCAACGCTCGTTTGTGCTAACAATAGACGGGAACATTAAACACATATTCAAACGATGGGATCTACCGGGTGTATACGGGGCCAATTCAGGAAAACGCAGCCTTCCGGATGATTTACGTGCGGTAGATCTGCTCGTTCCCGTGCGGCGATTGCGCCCCGGATCATGTAGTATTGTTTCCAGCCCTGAAGTGATACTTTAAGAACTGAAGCATCCAACTTGCATTTCTCATAGTATTTTCAGCCGATCGATTTCATATGACTACCTATGTGATATTAAACATATATTGTACGTAAATAAGGTATGTTTATATACTTACACAAAATGCTCCTTGATTATTTTCGCCTCTCTCTTTCTCTTTCTTTTTCTATCTTTAATACTTTTCAGCTTTATTTGCGAAACAAATAATATCAATTTATAGATTCTTTGTCACTATAATTAACTTCTACTTTATAAGTAAAAAAATTTTTTTTTAATGTAGTCAAACATATAAGGATAAAAGTTTTAACTTTTCAACGCGAGTCTTGCCACATCTTTTTATATTTTTCATTATATGACGTCATTTTAACTGCCTTTTCCTACTTTTATCAAACTTGAGGTTAACTCATATTCTCACGATACTATTCAACATGATAAAAGGCAGATGTAAGAACCACATTCATCGTGCGAATATTTTATTAACTCTGCAATAGCTTTTTTATACTGATCATAGTATACGCGTACATGTCGCACGCTGCTAGCTGCAAAACTTAAATGGATATCCATAAAGCGCGAACGTCTACACGGAAGTAAGTCGGATAAGTTCGCAGAAAGGGTGGAAAAGGGCGGTCGGTGTTATAGCGGCAGCATAAAAATAGAAAGGAAGGCGACATAAAGCGGGGACCTAAGCGTCGCCTTTTTTACATAGTGAGGAATAATATCAGAACGGATTTTTGTTTAGGAACTCTCTCGCGCACGTAAAACTCTGTTACAGGTTACGTGCAATAAGTTGTTCTTTTGTTGAAAAAAAAAAATGATCGACTCAAATATCCGTCTTGTAGACGGAATATATAATACTTGTTGTCGGAGTGATATGATGCGATATGACGCTCGGCCCAAAGCGTTGCAATTTCGATTGAGATCTCGTTGAAAATTTCTTCACCATTCTACATAGATTACGACTGCTATCAGAAAATACAGTATTATTTTTTAGGAGTTGGTAATAAACTCTTTCTATTCTTCTTTTGTCACCTTTGTTTAAACGGCACTATGAAGAATTTCAAACACGCGGTATATAATACGTTATTATACTACTAACTAACGCTGTTGTATATCATAGTCAATGATTATAACGTACAATAACTTTAGAATTGCTAGTTGAAAATTTTCAGCAAATTAAATCTTTCAACCCTATACTTTTTCTACTTTGTCCGATTGTATCGTATATTATACAGTTCTTACACATTACATCGCATATAACAATTATTTCACTCTTATATTTCTTAGCAACATTTAATTATTTCAAAGAGAAACGTCGTTACAAAGAATAATCGAAAGCAGGTCGCTCCCTTTGATCATGCCCGATGCCGCTTGCTTATCACGGAATTCAGACACGCGTGTCGAATCATACCTTTTCCTGAAACACGTGCGAACCCTCGCGCACATCCGGTCAGATCCCACGTACCGGGCTCTATATACGTACACATGCATTTAACCTCTAGAGAAATTGACCGTCACGCTATTTCCTCGGCGAGCACGGCGCTCACTTTATAGACGCGCATCGATATTTCATCGATATGCATTAGCACTCCGTTTTCTACCGCGCCTCGACGAAGGATGCCCGCAGTTTGGCACATCTTTCGACTTTCTGACCAAGTGAAATTCCGTTGCCTCTCGGATCGAACTTAACACGTAATATACGAGTTATAACCGAAGTGTAGATATCGTGAAAATTGTTGTACATTTTTAAATTATTTTTCTTCACCATTTATTTCATTTGCGAATCCCTTTTTTAAATATGTATTTCTTTTCCTATGAGATATCTTTATACTCGTATTATATTTTTATGTAACGCAATTGAAGTATTAAATATTGGAGAGAAAGAATTAAACTTGGAGAGAAAGAGAGAGGAGGGGGGAGAGAGAGAGAGAGAGAGAATTAAAGATTATTTAATTGCATCTTATATAAAATTGGTTTTAAATTTCTTATTAAAAATTCAAACTTATATTATCTCGCGTTTTTCATTGATGTAGAAAGTGAACATTTTTATTATTATGTGTCTTTAGTACATTAAAACTAAACTCTTACTTTTCTCATTTCCATCATTATATTTTTGAAATAATAAAAGATAAAACTTTGATACTTCGCGAGATCACTGATGCGCAACTATCGTGATCATCTCAACGAAGATAATTATCTTGGCTCAATTGACAGAATTGTATCATGTATCTCAGATATCGCTAGGTCGAGCCAGATATGATTATATTGTACATTTTCATCGATGCGTTACTCAGGAAGGGCAGATTACCGTAATGAACTCGAACGGCACCCCGATGTACGGTCCGATGACTCGAAATACGGATAACCGACTCTCGCCTACGCGATTTGCTCTTCCCCGCACTATATCTTTTGCCCTTCCGGGAGATTTTTGCTCCCTTTATCCATCAGGTGCATTCTATTATTGGAATTAATCCCTGGTGCTTTAAGAAGTACAAGAGCCATCTCGTCTGATAAAAGTGTTGGTCTTCCTTATATCGATGAATATACAATAAAAATTATATGTAACACTCTCTAATTTATGTGCAAAATATTGCTCAAAACTCTATTTGAGTAAAATTAATATTAATAATTTCAACAAAAAAATTCGAGGTAAAATAAGCATCTTTTTGATCCTCTTGATGTCACCTTTTAACCTTTCATAAATAACGCAAAAATCTGTAACACTTAATTCACGCTGATTAAAAAACGCTAATTAATTTTAGGAAAATGATATAACTTACTGAAAAAATGTTAGCATATTTTCATACATTTATACAAGTATTTTTTATAAGTATATTTTTATTTTATAATCCAAATTTGTAAATGTAACATAAAAATTGAATTATTTAACATTTTATCAAAAAGACTTACAATAAATATATATTGAGTGAGTCCAATAAATCTATCGTCGGTCTCGGAGGGATATAATTGAGTGAATTTAAACGTCAACTCCAGAAGGTTAAATAGCTGAAAAAAAATCTGTTAAAATATTCTATCATCTTATTTCGATAATTCAGCATCAGAATTCATTATCATATTTAAAAGCTTGAGACAAACATAAATCATTGTCTCAAATTTATCTTATGTGCCACTGTTATTACGTTACTCTTTTCGCCTTGCGTATTGCATTTCTAATGCTCTAACAGGCGCCATTGGCTGAGCTTTAGGACTATCAGCAGAACCAGCTGGACCGCGCACTGACACGAAACTGACGCATCACTGACGTGCGAGTTAGACAGGGGCTTTTAATCAACTGCCATTCAAATTCCAAGCGGCGCCCAACAGTCTCCATCAATATCCCCGCGCTTTCCACGCGTCTCATCCAACTTGGTACACTCCGGATATACCGCAGGCACCTACTCCATTTCCGCGGAGACTTTCTCACCCCGACTCTCACCACCCCCTCAACAGCTTCCGCCCTTCTTACTCTCTGTTTACAGGCCGACATCGAGCCCATTAATAAAGCCCGAGACGGATGCACGTGGGAACTCTACGAGCTTTTAATTCCGCAACGAACATATACGTCAGGAGAGTCGTAGCGGAACCGCAGGGAAGCGATTCTCGTCCTTTCTGCTCACCCCCCTCTTGCTTTCTTCCCTGCATCCTTCTTTCTCGCTCCATCCGACGAACCTCCGGTTCCTCGAGTAGTCGTGGGGGTCTTTAATAAAGTGAACTTTAAAACTCCCGCTCGTACGGAGATAAAGTTTAACGCGAGCCACCGTTCGCTGGGCTCGTGCCGTCTCTAGTGTAAAGGGGGTTTAAGAAGAATAGAGAGGGGTGAGGGGTGGCTCAAGGATCGAAGGGGGTTGAAGAACGCGGTGGCAAGTTCTCAACTAAGTTTACAGGGCTTCCTTCGGGCCTGGGGCGCGAAAGAGAGGAAGGAGACAGCGAGATAGTTTTCTGTTAGTTACCATAGCTGACCTCGACGGGCGTTCGTTATGTGAACCGGAACGACTTCCGAAAAGTAACTTCCGGAGTTGACGCGCCCCGCCGTATTCCAGCGCGTTCCGGAACTGTCCCCTTCTCCCTCCCTCCCCCCTAGATCGAAACGCTGTGACAAACATTCTGCATTACGCGTACTACAGCAACAGGATTCTTTTACGGATGTTTTTCGAGGTTGGTTGACTTTGATCCGTTGAAGTAGGAAAGGAAGGAAGTTTTTAGCGAAGTAGAACAATAGGCCATTCTAAACTTACAGAAAATGTCTTGTACTTAAAAAAAAAAATGTATTAAAGCAGTGACATTAATGGAATTAATCTTGTAGAGTTGACGCGAAGGTCTGCAATACTGTTAATATAACGCTGCTTCTGTGAATTTATTTAATTTATTTTGACTAAAAAGCATCATTATTTTTAATGAACCAAAATGACATAATTTAGGTATATAAAAAAGAATAAATATTAAATTCATTTGAATAACAATAATTCATATTTGCAGATACGACATAAGGAATATAAAATAATAATAACAAAGACATTCAAGGCTAATGAGAGTCAGCACGAGAGGGAATATAACTGATAAGAAATATAATTGGGATCCAATAGACTCGCTGTTAGTTCCAAAGGGTTAATATCGCAGTGAATATCAGATGTAAATGCAATTCACTTGGTCTTTCATTTTCCCTTCCATCCATGCGTGTAACTATCATTATTACATAAATAATAGTTTGATAGATTGTATCCTTATCCATAATATATTAGACTCGATAAGCAAAGATGTACATATATTACGTAAAAACATACACAGTTACACTTTTATAAAAAAAAAAAGAGGTACATGCACCGATGAAATACTCTCCGCAAATACATCGCATTGACGCTCCCGTGTTCCCATCCCGCTCGAACGTAATCGGGACTGGGGATGCGAGAGTCGGGGGTTTAATATTAAAACCCTTCGAGCGGAAGCATCCCGAGGCGAAACGGCCAACCGGAGTGACTCCGATCCGGCTTACGCATCGAGTTGAGTCGATGCGCTTCTAGTGCGCCGTGCCGGGCCCATTACCATACAGGGGCCAGTTCAAACAGACGTAGACTGATGTATGCGTGGTTCGTCAGCGTATTCGAATTTCGTATTCAAATGATGCGTCTCCTACTGGAATCCAGACGACGCTGGTCCTCGATAGAAGATAAAGATGGGGCGACAGTACGCTGGGGTGGGCAAGATATCGATACTTCGTCTCGACATCATACTTTAACATTTCATTATGCATGAACAAAAGTCTGTTTCGTGTTGTCCTATCACACTAACTAAATATGTTATAAATGTCATATGGTTATGAAACGAAATGTCGATGCTATATTTCGTATCAGAAAGAAGATGGCTGAAAATATCGATGACGCTGTCAATTTTTAAATTTGTTTTTAAACTTGAGATAATAAGAAACAATTTGATTATTTTTAATCTGTCTTTAACAGTGTATTAAAAAGAAATTTGAGAAAAATTCTTCTATATACATTTCTGTTAAACCTTTTATTTAAAAAATTAATTTAGAATAAATTTTCGTATTAAAACAAATATGTTTCCTTCATATTTTGTATTTATATAAATTTTTTCAAATAATTTCTTTTCTCGTTTCATTTATTCTTCTTTTTAGATTTAATCAATATTTACTTTGACGACATTGTAGTATCGTCATTATCGTTAGATGAGAGTTAGATGATTAAGATCAATATCATAATGCAGAAGAGTGCAATGTTCGCGAATGCACACCCTTGCTTACGTTAGTATTTCGGTAGTGGGTGTTAACAGCGTGATGCGTAAACGCAAACACTAGCTGCAAAAGAGAGGGAGTTAGAGAGAGGGTGATGTTGCTGGTAGTCTCTTCAGCTTGGTCTCTTCAATCCCTGTTTCGCGACACCCTCGGAATATTCTGTGATTTGCGGTGCAGAGATGAGCGTGTGCATTTTGAGCGAAAGTGCATGTTACTGACTGCGGAAAATTCACTCGCGAATGAACATTACCGTAACCGTCTTTGTTTACATCGAACGCCTCTCCTACGAACATTTCGCTTTATATTCATTTAGTCACAACTGCAGTCACATAATCTACAATAGGTGAAGTTAAGTAATCTTTGTATTGCTATTATATTTGATAATTCGTGTTTAACAATTGATAATAATTACTATATTTTAAAATAATATTATTATACTAGGAAGAACCAATTCTATATCACATAAATTAAAATTTATACTATTTTACATTGAAAATCGATAGTTTCAATTTTTTAATGGCTTAAAAGCTTAATAAAAATGGCAAGAATGATTTCTTTATACGATCTTTACATTTATATTTTGTAAAAATTTGTATTTAAATTACATTTTGTACATTGCAATATACATGTACAGTTATTTCTCATGTATAATACATAAGGGAGATCGGGATCAGTAGACTATAAGGATAAGTAGAATAATCAAGGTTGCGCGAGACACGCAATTTGTTTATAACGTGTCTAAACAGTGAACATGAAGCGGTGACTGCCGCTCGGTCTGCTGTGAGATTTCGAGACGGACGCATTTGTATTAGAAATTACGCTACAATTTAAAAAAATCGTACATATAAGTAAATATTTTTATTCTTAAAGTTTTTATTCTACAATCGTATATAATTGTCTGAGATATTTGATTTCCATTTAGATGGTAAATGTAGTTCTTACATAAAATTCAACAAATTTTTTTTTGTTTATCTGTCTCTGTTATCGTATAATGTTGTTTTTAAAAAATGAACGGATGAGGCTAGTAGGCTGATCACAACACAGAGCTATATGACTAATTTAGTGACGACTCTAATAGTATCTACTCTTAAACTTCTTGTTGAAGAAATGAAATCTCACTATAAAAGAGTGAAAATACAGTCAGTTTTGAAAATGTTTCACTTCTTGAAAAAGAATGGCAATATTTCATTTCTCTAAGGAGATTTACCTCAGTGATAAATGTTATAAGTTTAGTTCCTTCACGTCCAAGCTCGATAAAGTTAGGCTCATCGACGTATTTTTACACGAAACGAATGAATTTAGCAAAAAAAAGCATTGTTCTGCCTTGTGAATCGAAATATTAATTCGCTAAAGTTTGTTAAATTAGGAAACCTGTCATTCGCTATGCTTTAGTAAAAACGTTGATAGAAAAATCCTATCATTTTGAATATGATTCGTAAATTCAGTAATTTGAATCAGATTTTACAGGAATTTTATATCAAATCTTATAAAATCCGATAAAATACGATAAGATATCGATTCATATCCGATCAATCATGATGCTCTTGCGAGGTCAACGATAGAAAATGATATACAGTATAAACTTATAGAAAACGATACAAATTGATAAAAATCCTATCGTTCTCAATCGTTCTCTATCAACTTTTTTTACCAGGGCGATCTCACGTTGTTCCATACATAGCTGTATTTCCACTCTCTTCGAAATTTCACTCAAAAGAAGAATTTAGAGAGTATTCTTTTTTATTTTAAATATACCTATAATGCAACAATTTTTGTAATTTTAATGAATTTTAATAATAAAAATATGCAATAATAGTTAAATTACAAGAAATTTTTCATATATGAATATGTATAAATATGTATGAACATACATAATAAATGATAAATTATATATGTTTATGAACATTTATACATAAACATGTGATTATGAAAACGCTCTGCATTATAAAATATGCATTGAACAATTTTTCCAGCAACTGGAAAAATTTAGTAATATTTATAACGCTATAGATATTTATAACACTAACATTAGTATTCATAAAATTATCGTGATAGTTATAAAGTTGTTAACAGAGTATGCAGTAGTGCTGATGATTCGTTATAAAGTGTTTACGTAATTTACGATAGAGGTGCGTCTATGTAAGTTTTCGTATATGTGCTGCTTTGCATTATCTTTTCCCTTTTCAGTATTTTTTCAAAGTGAAGGAAGGAAAATGAAACATACATAAACCACTTCTGCACAGTTAATAATGACTATTGATTAATGTATATATTTCTATGTTCAGGATACATCAAATAACAAAGTAGTTAAATAATCTTGTGTATATATATATAAAATACTCAAGAAGAATTATTTATAAATAAGAAAGTTTATCAAGTAGAGAAATAATACAAATGTATGAAATATTATGAAATAATTAGTTACAAAATTATAATCAAAAACGTAATTTTGTGCTGTGAAATTTGTATAAAGACATTTTAACTTATATTTTTTATGTTTAATATTAAAATAATATTTTATATTTATGAATATAAATTGAAGTTCAAAGACTATTTACACGCCGTTTCTTTTTGTTTGATTGCATGTAGTAAATAAAAAGTAGATAGACTTGATGACCAAGACCATTTACGTGTTATTAGATTCAATTTCGCACCACGAATCGATCTTGTTTCACAATCATCTGTAGAAAAAAGGAAAGGATTAAGAAATATATATTATAATTGGTACTACGGACTTGTCAGATATATAAGTATTATATATAGATATGATTTTTATGCAATAAATTATTTTTTAATATTTTCTTAGAATTAACAAGAATTAAACTTACAATTCTTTAATATACATTGAACTTCATGTGGAGTAATAAATTTATTCCATGTATGAGTACCACGAGGTATAATTCTGAAAATGTATTCGGTTGCTATAATAGTAGACAACCAAGATGTTAAAGTTCTGTTTATCGTCGTTAGAAAAATCGACTTTCCAGGTTTCACAATTTTCACACATTCCTGCACACAATATTTGAGAAATATTTAATTTTTATGTAATATTTAATAAATCTTTAATAAATCTTTTATTATAATATTGTACCTTCAAAAATAGTTGTGGGTCTGCTACATGCTCCAAAACTTCAGAAGATACAACAGCATCGTATGTGCTGTTTTCGTTCTCCTTATTAGCAAACTCTTCTACAGTTGTGTGAACGTAATTCACTTTTTCTGATATATCGCGATTCAATTTTGCATGATCTTTAGCAACTTTTATTAATTGTTCCGATGCGTCTATTCCGGTTACTTGCGCTCCCGCTCTAGCTAAACTCTCAGCCAATATACCTCCACCACAGCCAACTTCCATAATTTTTATATTTTTTAATGGAAAGTCTGGGTTTTGTATTTTTAATCCAGCGTTTATCAATTCATCTTTCAAAAATTGTACTCTGAATAAATTGTATAAATGAAGGGGTCCCATTGGACCGTTCTCATTCCACCATAAGTTTTTAAAAAAAGTAAACTGATCGATTTCCTTTCGATCCACCGTGGATATTGGTCTGGCGATTGTATTGATACATATGATATTTCTTAATAATCTATAATAAATATATTTTTATTTAGTTGAACAAATACTATTATATAATATATTAAATAGGATATACATATAGGATGTATGATTTTGATACTCTAGTCATGTGTTAAAGGTAATAAGTTAAAGATAAGAAATATAGATAGAAGATAGAACTATAGATATCTAAGTAATTTAGGGCACGATTAAATACTATATATTTACAAGAGATAGGTTAAGCACATTACATAATTTACGATTTAATACATACCTGTTTTGGAAAATGCTTCTCCACGATCCGTTAGTAAACTTAAAAATCATCATGTTTGCATTGAAACACTTACTTGCACCTACAGCTTAAAAAGCAAATTGCTTTTACAATTCTTCAACAATGATTAAAAAAAAACACGCAAAGAATATATCAAATTTTAGTTTTATAAAATCCAGATAATATTGGATTTATCACTCAAAAAAATAATGATACGTCAATTATAAAATGCGTAAATAAAATTTAGAAAAAAATTGTAAAAGAGCACAAATGTAGAAATATTCAAATGAATTTCAATAATTTTACAATTTTGGAATCTTGAACATATTATTGATGATGATACATAAAACAAATAAAAATAAACCTGGCATATGTATAATACATTTTAATAAAAATTTAAAATGCCTTTTTATACGTTTTTTTACGAAAACAACGTTTATTGTTATACGGGGTCTTCAAAAAGTCCAGAAACGTTAAAATATCTCGAAAATCGACTATAACAAAATATATATAAGAAGTGGTTATGGAGCTGAAATGTATATAACTCGACTTGGTGATAACTCGACTTTAGATAGAATATATAGGTCTATTTAAATTTTTTATATGGAATCCTCCATTTTTTATTGCTTATTCTTATAGCTTATTTCAAGAGCTTTTCAAAACAATAAAGTATTATTTTTGTTAAAATAGTAAGTACATTTTGGATTATGAAATTATTGGATTATAAAACTTATAATTCACTTTTATATTATCTAATCAAACCGACATTTGTATTATCTAATCTGAAGTGTTCGACTGACAGTTAAAACTTTTTTGGATTTTATTTAGAGTTTGATAACATACATCAAGGTTAGAGTTTTTGGAGGATATTATTCTTATTTTTATTTTTAAAAATAAATTTTTTTTTATTTGTAAAAATGAAAATAAGAGGAACTTTCAATAGCTTTGACATATATTGTTATAACTCTGCAATTAAAAATGAAGAGTGTTCCGTTTAAAAAATTCAAACTGATCTTCATTGATCTTGTTGAAAATTTTCGAAAAGAATCATGTTTTTTGTTTAAAACTACTTGTTTTTTGTAAATTGTTAAAAAATATTTTTAATGAGAATTTCAGAAAATAGAGACTTTTAACTTTAAGAACAAAATATAATATTATTGTGTTTTAAATGGTATTTTTATTTTGTTTTCTATTTATATCTTTCTATACGTTTATTTTGTACAATAATAAGTATTTTTTATTAATGAAAACTTCAATATATATTCTCTTATAAACAAAAGTAATAATAATAGGCTCAAGAGATTAAATCTAATGATATAATGCTAATATGAGCCAACATAAGATATTAGTGTGTGATATAATCAAAACTTTATTAAGCAATTGTAATTTACATAAATTAATGATACAAAAACAATTGATTATAAGTAAGATCGCATTATGTCCAATCTTAATGGAAAGTTATACATCAAATTGACAGATATGATATAGAATACAAATAAAACATATTATTATTTTGACAGAAAGTCTTGTCTTAAAATAACTTAAATCACTTACAATATAACGTTGAAAAACATGCTATTATCATCTACTCCGTTATTGAATTAAAAATTTTTTATTATATGTGAACAAAATTAGTTAAATATTAATTTAATTAATTTTGTTTACATACAGCAAAAACTAGTTAATATTAAAATTATTAAGAAAAATTATTAAGAAGAATTAAAACTTACATAGCGACTGTGAAAACGATGTTAACAGTTCAAATACTCGACAGATAATGAGACATGAAGACAGATAAAGTCATTAAATTAAAATTGTACTATTGAGATATCAAGTAAATAATAAAAAAATGAGTTTAAGTCTGCAGCGATTGGATATTGCATATTTGGAGCGATTATATAACATATATTTCTCAATATTACATATATGTATCAATACCGAATGTTTCTGCTTAATTCAAGCCATCTTCAGCGTAGTCTAATATAATACAATCTCTTGATAAATAATTTGAGACATCTTGTTAATAACTTTATATAATACAATTTCCTTAATACGAATCAAGAAATCATAAATCGAAGTAATCGAGTGCAGTAAGTCTCCCAGATTAGCAAATCTGAAGTATGTAATCGTTTAGACTAAGTGCGAGCTGTTGCACTTCACAAATGCACAATAAAATATGATAAATTAAATAAGGATCGACAAAATGAAACTAAAATTTATTTGATTTAAAGAAATTTTATTTGATTTAAAAAACAATGTTTAAATCAAAGAAATTTTTTCTTTAACCGTATAACAAAGAAATATTTCTTTAAATCGAAGCAACCTTTTTTTCTGGGTGTTGGCATTATACATATCATTAGATATATTCTCTTATATTACAAAAAATATGTATGTAAAAATATTATCTTAATAAGTGAGAAGAATTATTACTTACATAAGTTGATAATACTTGTACTACTGATTGTACTTGAAAAAAATTGTTGTAAATACCAGATCACAATATTTAGTAAATTCACTATTTTGAAGTCTTTATGTGACTAACTCATGCTTTGCGGCATGTGTAGTAGAGCAAACTTCGACGATTTTTATTTTATTTGCAGTAATCAGTTATTAAAATTGACACCAATCATATAGAAAAAAAGAGTCAGATGAAGCACACGCCAAAAAATACAGAAGAAAAATAGGAGAATTTGAAACTATGATATGAATTATGGAAAATATTATATGAAAACACAAAGTATTATTAAAGCCCAATAATCTTACTAAAATTTATATAAAAATTAGAATAATTTTTTTTTGAATATCATAGTACTGTTACAAAATATATATTGAAACTAATTATAAGTTTGAAATAGAGAATATATAATTTTTTTTTTATTCAAACACTAAATATTGATTTTATACCTCAACCTTCCAATGTTTAAATATATCATCCAAAAAAATATATTTTATTTATTATAAATTTTTTGCATATTTATTATAATTTTTTGCAATATACATATAGTACATCTAAGAGTCTAGTAATGAGAATAAAGAGTCTAGTAGTGCAATAATTGATAAAAAAAGACGTTATCTGAAAATTATCTACACGCTAACTTTATTTTTGTTTAATCACATGAAGCATATATAAAGTAGACGCACTAGATAATCAAGACCATCGTCTTGTTATTGGATTAAATTTTATACCATTATCGATCTCGTTTTGCAATCTTCTGCAAAAAAAAGATTAAGAAACACATGGATCATTGCGAACGTGTTATATATAATTTTATACAGATATAATTTTTATATAATAAAATGTTTTTTTTTAAATTTTTTCTTAGATTTAACAAGAATAAAATATGTCTATTAAGCTAGTACCCTAGCATCTAGAGTAACAATTCTGATTAGATAAATTGTTATTTATTTAATAACAAGATACAAAGTTATACATTTTTTATTTTCTAAATATATTTGTGTTTAAAATACATTTTTATAAAAGTTTTATAAACATATTTATGTTTAAAACATATTTTTATGAAAGCTTTGTTGATGTAAAGATTAAAAATATACATTAACCTTCATTTTAATAATTATTATTTATACTCCATTATGGCTGTTCTGCAATGTACTTTTTGTTTCCTGTTTCTTTTTTATCTTTTGCTTTTTTCCTCTTGTGATCGTTTTAGCAACAATATTTATATTTCTTAATATGTGTTTTCTGTTTCTTCTGAAGTTCGTTAACGTTTATCTCGAGCAACAGAAAACGAAATACAGATAAGAAGCAAAAAGGCAAGATACAATAAATAGCAAAAAACAAGAAATAGGAAACAAAAAGCACATTGTAGAACAAGCTTTAGTCATCTTACTCTGGTCCCGAGATTAGTAAAATCAGAGGGAATACATTAGAAAAACGCATTGTTTTCATATTAATTATCAGTTTTCCTTTGTTATTAAAATATTATTAGATAGTCAAACTGTACGTAGTAACTGGTGTAGAATTCATTTTTTTCGATAAGTCTTTTAATTTCATCTAAAAATTCGAAACTGAAAAATGAGTCTATTATGAGCCCCGGTCTCTCCTATTCTTGAATTTAAGATATTTGTTAAACATTATAGTTTTACATAAAATTAAATCTATCTCGAATGCAAAGCAATCAAATAAGATTTTGAATAAAAATTTAATAAAATTATCTATTATTTAAATTCTATCTAACACCTATGGCTTAATTCAATTTGATAACTTTTTATTCATATTTGTCTTCACAAATGTTATTTACGATTTAAAATGGACTTTACGCTATCACACAATTTTGTAAATGTTTGTTAATAATGCATATTCTGTCTTTTATTTTTGCGATGCTGTGATTATGTAGAATAGACGATTACGTAAATATGTCACGTTTACATTGTCGTTGAACATAGATACTAGTTTCGTGAGTTTGCAGTATCGAAATCTAAACTCTAGTCGAAATTACACCGGCTTCTGCATTTAATTACTCGGCGTGGATGCAGCAATGCACAGCGGGAATCTCGTCGAAGCTCGCGCTGCAAATTTCGCCCACGAAGCTGAAGCTTTTCCACAAAGTCAAGCAAATGTATTCGAAATGTAAGGACCGGGTCCTTACACGCGCGCGCATTTCGTCCTCGCATTTCACAAGCCTCACGCCACTGAGTGAGGAGTCGATCTATCGCGTGAGAGTCCGTTCGAGCAAAAAGCCAAGTCGAATGTGAAATTTCGGGGTAACTCTCTCACTTTCTCTTTCTCTTTCTCTTCCTCTTCTTCTTCCTCTATCAAAGACGAGGGCAGGATTTAGTGATCGAGCGCGTCGGGGTCGGGTCGCACACGCTTGATCCTGATGGCAGGGATGAAGGGGGGAGAGTAGAACTTTTCTCAGGACGGGGAAAAAGGATGTTACGGCGGTGGCGGAGAATGGTTGGAGGGTACAAAAAATGAGGGAGGGAGGTGACGCGGCGAACGCGCAGGGCAAACTTTAAATGACTTTCACTGTTTTCAAAAGTTGAGCTACCAAAGGGACTCTCTGGGGCGCCGCATCTACACCCCCTTGCCCGTATTCGCCCTATCCTGGTCTCGTTACGCTGTTTCCCTCGAATCATCTTCGACACCTTCCATCGAGCCTAGATGTGCTGTTTACAAACCTTGCCCGAATCATAATGGAACTTCTTTCGTTATTTCTCGAATTGGAGAATGGCCAATGTTTCCACGATCGAAATGCTGGTACAAATACAAACACAACGTTCGTATGCTGTGACAAGTCGTTATGAATTTTAGAGCGTGTTGAATTATTACAATGTACACATATTGGGTTGAAGAAACACTACGTTTAATATGTTTAAACGACTCCTTGGAAACAGGATCATTTAAATTGTTTAAACGATTTTGCCTGCAGAGAAGATAATAGTTGTACATAACAGTTGTAATTCGAAATTATTATGTCTAATCATTTTTATTAAATCGGCGAAAAATTGTTCGTAGTAAATTTGCGATTTTACGTTGTGTAACATTGTAAATGTAATTGTAAATTGAAGAGCTGTTACGATAAAAAAAAATTCAAGGACGAGAGGTTTGAAAAAAAATTAATCTCAAAATTAATTCCACAATTTTAATGAATAATCTTCATTTCATAGCTTACACGATATGGCGGTCAATAGATGCGTCAGTCGAATTTAATTTTCATTTCACCACGTCTGGCACAGTATCGAGCTGTCATGATAAAATATGCATCGTGCTTCCTCCTTTACCCCTTTCCCCTCCCTCCCCCCCTCTCTCTTTTTCTCTTTCTCTTTCATGACACTTCCGTTCGTATAAAATAAATCACAAGCGTCGAAGTATGTTTAACGAACAATACGCTTCAACATCGTGCCGCTCATTTTCGCGGTGAAATATCGTCAAAAGGTGGAGCAAAATTGAAACCGTGGTCGAGCATACGCGAGAACTGTCATCGACACGCTGAAATTTACATTTTCGTTTCAGCAATATTTTTAATTGTTCCAAGCAGATGAGGAAGGAGCGGTAGATCGGCGAACGTTCCACAGTCGCTGATTATATATATATATATAGTATACGTATACATTAATTAATAATGCCCATTTAATTATGGAATCATATAAATTAATAATAAACATTTTAATGTCGTAATTTTATCGTACACCTTACTTTAAAGAGCGAAATGTTTTATTTGCAATAAATTCTGCGTGTTATTTCAATGCGTCATTTGTACGATTTTCTCAATCATATATTTCTCATGTTCGATATGGTTTCTCGCGGAGAATCGTGAAAATCTAGTCGGGAAGGACGCCGTTTTGTGGAACGGAATGCACGCGGGCTCGTAATGAGAATTTAGGGAAAGTTTCCCGAGGCATTCCAGCGCAGTTGAGAGTATATCGCGCGCATTATCCTTAGGGACGAGGCGACGTGTTGCGGCGTCGACGGCATCTACTTCGGATCCATAACCCGACTCGTCCTTTCTCCCTTTCGTTTCCTCCCCTTCTTTCGCCCGCAGCGCCATTTTCATTTACGAGGACCTCTCGGATGACGTTAAGTTATTAGCCATGCGGAGTGCCGGCATTAACCGGACGTGGAGGGCTCTCCGCGTGCGAGCGGTATGCCGCCTCGCCGATCAAGATTATTCGCTATGCTAATTATAAGGAATTGCGGACGGCGGAATGAAAGCTTGACAGAATTAGCAGTCATTTGATAAATAATTACTTCTCTCGTTCATTTCGCTTAAGAACGCGACTTGTGTCCGCTGTTATTTTGCAGTTAAAAATAATACATGCAAGAGACTCTAGAACTCCCATCTCGTTCGCCCAATTCTACGATCTATCGTTGAATAAGGAGATACTAACTGAAATAAAAGTTTAGTATTTGTGACTATATATATAACTGCACAACAAAATAATTATAGTTAAGAGCTCCATTTTATAGTTATTATTGCTATAATAATAATAATAATAATAATAGATGTATTTATTTAATTTTATCAAAAATATATATAGTTGACGCCAAAAATTATTTTAAATTATAGTGTTAATGTTGGTGGATTCCACGATTTCTTCATTTTGTGAATATTCGACAGAATAATCTTTTAAGATAAGAAGCAAATAAAAACCGAACATTAACTGCCATAAATCGAGTAGGCTATAATCTCGACAGAATACCTTTTGCTTTTTTTTTCTTGTAAAGCTTATTTCATGACATAAACTGGGGAACGTGAGAAATCTTGCAAACGATAAGTGATTTGTTCTTTTCAGTTAAACTTTATCGTCTTGTATCGTCTATGTCTTCTCTTTTTTCTCCAACTTGGAGAGAAAAAGAGGACAGATGAACCGTAGAAAAGAGAGTTCAGCTACAAAAAACAGACCTAAGGTACAAAAACAAGACAAATAGATAAAACGGGATTTTGATAAATTCGTCTAATACATAGCAATAAAATTCAGTACCAATATGTGACAAGGATTCCAAATCCTGAAAGAAAATCGGTAATAAATAAATATTGTCTAAACATATGATGAATATATATATTTTTTCTCTCCAAAAATGCGGATCGGTGATTTCTGAAGAATCGTGAGATAGATGCACAAGAAAACACGTTTCCATTGGTCATAAACTTTATTGCTGTTAGTAAAATATAGGATAACGAAACTTTTTGTAAATACATTTTTTGTAAATCAGATGATCCTTTAAGACACGAAGTAATGACTCATTCGTCTGCAAACGTGTAAATTCAACATGGAAATTTAATAAATCCATAACCAAAATACTTTATACTTACGATATTCTTTCAATTGTTCAACTATTTTTATATTATTCAGTTTGTTACAATTGTTATTTAGAAATTTTATTATTCGTATTATTTAAACAAGAATATTGCTTGTGCATATTCTTGAAATTGCGATTCGGCAATTTTCTTGCAACGGCTCGTGTACTCCGCAAATAAATTGCATGCGAATATACACAATCGTGTATAGTAGAACCATGTTTTAATGCATTTATGATGCATTTGTTAGCAGGATCTTTTCTATCCGACGATATGACGCATCTCGACGGGGATTGTGCGAAATATGCTCTTCCGTTTCTCTTCCCCAATTTTTCCTCACAGAGAAGGGAGCGAAGATCGAGCTACGACGAGGAGGGTAGAAAATAGGCGCGCACGACCGTTGCAGTAAATTTTTGTTATTCATGGAATAGCGATTGCTTCCGTCGTTATAACAGGCACCGACAACCGACGACTAGTGAAGAATACGCTAATTTTACGAGCACCCTCGGCTTCTTCTTTCGTTTCCTTCCTTCGGTCGTTTCCTTCTCCTCTCCTCAAATGGGTTCGTTTCTTTTTAACAACGTCAACATTGCTTTCATCCTCTAGTCGGACAGACAATAACACAAATTAAATGTGTATTCAGGGAAAGTTTAAAAACATCTTGAGTTCTTATAGTATTTTGTCTTCTACGAACAAAAATATTTCTGCAACTTTGCGATCTTACAAATTTTTAATAACTTTTTAATACATTTTCCATCATAATTTTTTTGAATTTTTAAACTTTTAATGTATTTGTTAATGATAAATTTCATAACGAATTTGTATTTATCCATTAACATCGAAGGGAAGAATCGAAAAGCGTATAATAAACAATCTGTTCTCTGCAATTTCGCAATCTTTTATACTTTAGCCCTTAGTACACACAATGGATCAAAACATCAAATCCTGATTTTAATGAAATATTGTGTGTGTGCGCGCGCGCGCGCGCGTGTGTGTGTGTATGTATATAAAGTTTCATTAAAATCAAAATTTGATACTTCCCTTGTTAGCTATTCCCCTTTCGTCTTTTTAAAGACTAATCTTACAATATTTTCTAAAGATTTTAAAAATTCCTTACCACATGTAAGAATTACTTAACAATGTTTGTTTATTTGTGAAAGTGATCAAAAATTAATCTGGACAATTCATCAATTTTTTCAATTTTTAAGAGTTCTTTTTTTAATGCTTATCAACGATAAGTTGTACTATAGATTTGAATTTATCTGCGAACATTGAAGGGAAGAACCGTGACGGTCTAGAACGTGTAATAATCAATTCTCTCCTCTTTTTGCTTGAAAATTTCGGAAAGGGTGTGCAGTCTATTCGACAAATTTTTGTTCGCCCAATCACTATCGAATTCCATTAAGTCGTTTAGCTTAAGACACGATTGAGAGCAGCGGTAAAGTCTCCCTCAAGGTATCCTCCGGCGGCAGGATCCGAGGACTTCTTAATCCCTTCTAAATAAGAGCGCGCATCGACGAAGGTTACCGGACGTTTGTCACATGGCACACCGTCGACAAGTCCTAAGGGTTGCAACGGGGATGGAAACGTTGGATTAAAACAAATCGCATCGATCTTAGAAGCGAGGGTGTACAACTAGAGGAAAAGAGAAAAGAGACGAAGAGAGATTCTTCTCCGTCCTCTCCTCGCACGCGTATCCTCTCGTCGAGTGTTCTATTAATTCCGCCTGTTCGTTAGTAATGGAAATTATTCTAGCTCCATGCCGGCGCGCAAACACCTCAGCGCGCTTTATCGCCATTTTAATCAGCGAGTACTTTAATTAATTGTCCGTTACATAATTCATAACGGCGCGTCGCTCTATACGCGTTTCGCGACTGCGAGCGATTCGTACAGCGCAGTATTGGCCGCGGGGACCCGCCTTTAATGGTGGCAATAACAGGCAAAGGTTTACCTGGCGACGTATACACAAATAAGAAGAACGGTGGAAAAATGATGGAATGCGTGAGGGAGCAACAGGAAAAAAGATGAAAGGGTGGAAGATGCGCTCAATCCTTTTCTGACATACGCTAGTTTTTTTATTAATTCCTAATATAATTCCTAATTAATTTTACGGGCCTCTCCTGTAAATAAGTCATTTTATTATCGCTATTATTGCTTCTGGGATCTTGTTACAAAGTGATGATTTTTTAAATCAATTCATCGTCTAGCTTTACATCATAATGAATGGGAATAATTAACTGAAAAATATTTGCATATCATTTAACATGGCGAATGATAATCCTTTTGTTTCCGTCTTTTGAACACTGAGAGAAAAGATTTTGTTATAGGAACAAATCGAGGGAAAGCAAATATGATATTTATTAAAAAAAAACGATCGATTTGTTACGATTGCAAATTAATTCGTCAATGTAACAAATAATCAATAATTTGGTAGCAAATAAGAGCATATATATATATATATATATATAAATCGTAGATGATTGCAAGATTTCAAAGAAATTAATTAATTCTAGTCAAGTATACCAATCAAGTCTCCCTATATTAGACTGTGCTTGGTCACAGTTTAATATCATAGTTTCCTCCTACTTAAGACTCCACGATCATCTACGAATTCTATGTAAACGAGCCTAAAGTTTATTTAAAAGATAAGTTAGATTCTATATAGTTTATTTCTGTTACTGATAATTGGTTGGTATAGCAGCAATCACAACAACAAAATTTGTTGTCACATATTTACCGATCACCGGGTAAAAGTACTGGTAGCTTGTTAAATTAACAAAATCCTTTCTCTCAGTGAACGAAAGTGTGTCATAGTTTTCTAAAAGAAAGGCAAGATCATGTAAATCAATTTTTACGATGAAAAGTCAAAGATCATTGTAAAACTTACTTAATAAAGAAGTGAAATGTAAAATAATTCAAAGAAGAAATGTATAAGATTTTTTTATTGTCTTATCTAATTAATTATCATTTAAAAGAAATGTTCACATTATTTTTTTAACATTTAAAAATGATTTGAATGGCGTTCAAACCGTTTAATTAACCCATATTTCATGCAAAAATCTATAGTAATGATTGTGATGAGTTTCTAATGTAAATAAAAATAAAATGATTTGCAAGTTCTGCAGAAAAATAATTGACGTCTGTTTATCGCAGCATTGGTGCGAATTTAATGAATGTTCTGTTAATTGAATCGTGCTTAAATAACGATCGAGATACATATAGAAAAATAAAATTGTAATACATAAATACAAATAGGAAAACTTTTAAATAATTATATAATTTAGAGAAAATAAATTGAGTTTATAATTTTTTCTTTTATCTGCATTTAAATTTGGAGAATTTGAAATTTCGTTTTTAAAGACTTTTAATGTTATTTGCAACGATTTTTTATAAGCTACGCAACTAAGTATTTCAAGAAATTAGAAATCATCTTTTCAACAATCTTTATCTGAGACTGTAGAATGTGATAATTAAATATTTATAATTTTATTTTATTTTGGAAATCTAAAATCTAAAGTTTATTTTTGTATGTATATAATAATGTACTTTGATTATATAGCACTACAAGAAATTACAATTTAAATGTTATGATACAGTATTTAATATTACAATGTAATATTTAAATTATAATACTTCTTGTTATGCTGTGATATTAGCATATTATATATTTTTTTCAATTAAACATATTAATATCACAAAATTTTTTATTTTAATAATTCTTTTTTCCTATATACATATATATTGTATACATTTTTAATTAATCGTATTGATAAACGTGTAAAGCATTATATATTGATGTTGACAGAAAAAAATAGAAAAAAATATATCGATAACTATACTAGAGTATTTAATGCAAACGGAGAAAGGTAAAAATACAATTTTATACAATCGGTTGAGCAATCGTGTTATAAATTCGACGTCGAAAATGATTACCGTGCAATACTTCGCAATAAATCTTTCTCGGTAATAATCGACAGCGTGAGAGTCTCAATTTAATGCCGCCGTAGCGAATGTGTCCGTACGAAAATTTAATTATTTATTTGATCCGGCGTAATAATACGTGGGCCATCGGAATTAATAAAACGCAGACGGATGGATACGGCTGGCGCGTTTTAAACATTGAGACGCATTAAATCCCTTTAAAACCGGTCATCGTTCATTTATTTAATTAAAATGCCCGGCTCGCGGCCGCCGCGCCGCTTTTCACAATTTAACATATTTAGTTTGAAGAATGCTAAACACGATACTTCGTTATGCGGCGAATTAAAAGAAACGATAATTTCGCGAATAAATGTCGATGCGAACGAGCATCGATCGATCCGCCATGCGGACTGTTAATAACAAATTTCCGATAAAAGCGCCGGTACAATGGCGGCAGTAATAAATTTACTGAAATTTGCGCGATATCCGTGCACGAATCGCCGTAGAACATTGGAATATGTTGCGTCTTTCAAAAGCGCAACGCACACGAACGAACATCGGTTTTAAATGGAATCGTGTTTAAACATTCTGATAATCCTGCGAAAATTAAAATAACATATTCGACAAAATATTAATTGCATAATCGGAGCCGGAAAGTTTCAAACAGAATTATTATTTAACTTTCATTTTACACATACATGAAGCTATTAAAGATACAAAACTTGTATAAACTTACAACATATTATTATTATAATTCTTTTACAAACCGAAAGAATGGTTTTTTTTTAGACATTACAAGATACAAGATTGACTCAGTTGATTCCGACATTTCGTTATTGCAATTGTATGACAATATATAGTTGTAGTTGCAAATTTGTTAGAGGAACGAGAGTCTCTTCTGCGTTGTTCGATAATATTTAAATAACTGTTCGCGATTATAATTAAAGCTATTTCTAGATTAATATAAGAAGATTTAGAGAATTACGAAAGAAAGCGTCGCGTCACACTTTCCAACTTTCGCGAAAATCGCTTTAACTCCGTTCCGAAACTTTAATCTTCTTTCAGTTCGCAGAAAACTGAAGTTCAGGATATAAAACGATAGATGCGGCCGTCTTGCATTTTGATAGGATATCGGCCGGTGAAGAATGCGATTATGTGAAATTTATTCAAAAAGTACTTGCCATCAAGAATCGCCGTGTCAAATGCAGAATTCATTAACTGTGATTTTGTTGTACGTCATTCCTTATATTGTTTCATCCAATATCATAATTCATCAAAAGAGACATTACCTGTTATTTCATTTACATATTTTATTGTAATTTTATCAAATTCAAGCTTATACAGACAAATATTATAAATTAATATATTATTGATTTGTGTACTAAAAGTCAGAGCATTGCTATGTGAAACATAAAAATAAATGTATTTATAGTAATTTATATAAAATTTATATTTGCAAAGACTTTTAAAAATATGTAGGGTAACTCTAGTAAATACGCCGCAGAAATCAGAAAAAATAAAAGGAATGGGGATAATTTTTCTGCAACTATTCTGTTACATGCCTGTATGTTATATTAATATTGTGTTATGATTTCAACTTCTTACTGATAATATTAACGAAATTATTATGAGTTGAATCGATTTGTCAGTGTAATAAGTAATGTCATCATAAATTATAATCTACATAAAATGATTACTGTAAAGCGTGTAAAAGACTTAATGATGACAAACTAAAGGATCCATGTTAGATCCACTTTGACCAAATATAAAAATTTTCTTATTAGATTTATTCTTATTGGTTCAATTTTTAATTAATATTATTTACATTCCCTTATTTTGATCTAAACCAATATATCAAAATCAGGGAGGAATCACTTCCATGTGATTTCCTTGTAAGTTTGAAAAGTATCATAGAATTTTGTAAGGAACATGTTGGGATTTTATTTATCATACTGCAATTGTTTAACATTGCTTTTCGATGTTGTTATGTCATGGTTGAGACAGTCAAAGTCTTAATAATAACCCTTAGCCGAGGTGACGTGTCGGGCGATATAACAAACATTATTTTGTCCTTCTCTCGCGTCTGCTATGTTTACGGATGGTTCGTCAGTGAACTTTGCTGCGGCTTTAAAGCTGGCTGCCGATGTTTGATGATCCCCGACGACAACATTGCACCCGAATAAGTAAGGTCACTCTCAAGGCCGACGTCAATCTGAATCGTCCCGGATCAACGTGTCCTCTCTAGAGAGAAGACAGAAGATGTGAAAGGAGAGGACACCTTTCTGCGTGTTTGGACAAAGATCATGGATTGTCCTGCGGGCTAATGAGATTCTCCTTGTCAACGAGCGCGATCTACGATACTACGACAGCAACAACGAAGACGATGACAACGACATCGTTGAAGGATTTCGCGAAGGAAAAACTCTACCGAGAATCCTTGTTAGTGAGGCTTTGTGCGAACACAGATAACGGCAGGTGTCGATTTCTGATGGGATCAAAGTCTACTTTTCACATCCGCAAGTGCTCAAAAAGCTTCAATTATATTTTTAGCTCTCTCCAGCTGACCGACTTTTCGTACTTCGATCCAAGACTCTATATTGTTTAAAGAGATGATTATAAATAATATTTGCGTGGTAAGGATTTTTTTATTTTAATTATTTATAAGAAAAGATCCAAAAAATTGCAATTTTCTCAATATAAAAATGAATTAAAAATAAAAAAATTTTTTTAACTAACAAAAGTTTATCATGTTACTTATTTCTTCTCTTTATTTAATATTTCTCTAAAAACTAATAAGTATGAATAATATTTTACACTTTACGTCAATAGATATAAATAATATATTGCAGTCTAATGTGTATGTGTGTGACTGCTAGTATTCATATTAAAACAAAGATAATCGAAAAAAAATTAGATGCAATTTGTCAATTATTTCTTCGACGTGCAGATAAATCTATCTGTGTATATACCTTAAAGGAAAAGCAAAGGTTTCCTGATTTATAAGATGAAGAAACTTTTTCAAAATTGCCTCTCGGATTGTCCAAGATATTTTCCTGTTATCCCTTAATTCGTGTATTCGTGAATGCAATGTCTAATTACAAAAGCTCGTAATATGCATAGATATTAAACGAATGTCTTAATTCTTTTACTACTAAAAATGCAAATACATGGTGACCTGAAATTGAGAGCTCAACGATAAAATCAAGGAAATACGTAAGCAATGAAAAGGAGAAAAAAAAATAAATAAATTCTTTTACGAACACGTCGAAGGGGAACAATCAAATACAGATGTCACCAACAAACTCTGCACGCAGCAGCCAAACAAATACAACCAATCAAGTTACATCCCTGACGCGTTCTACAGATTGCAAAGTGAGAACGCCACCGACTAGCGCGAGTAAACGAACTGGAGCGACGCTTTTCTTCCCAAGGGAACACCCGGGGATAAATGAGGATCAAGGTCTTCCGCGTGGCCGAGACCCGTGTCGTTGTGTCCCTACCGTCCTCGATCCGCCGAGTTTCGTGTTTTCTTCGACTTTTCATCAGCCGCGAGAATGGTTTTCCATTAAGGAACTCGGATTGGCGAAAGAAACGAAGACCAGGACGAATCCGGCGGGTGGATGGACGCGGAAACAGACACGCGAAACGAGCTCGTCAGGGACAAGTGGTTAATTACGGTCACCGGCTATAAGTCGTCGCGACAGCCAAGTTCCCGTTTAAATCGCCGGCCGGAGTTACTCAATTAGCTCGTGAGAGCTACTCGTCGCAGCTCCTGCGTTTTACAAGCAAGCCAATTAAATATATCGACCTTTGTAAACGGTCGGTGACTGTGTGCGCGATGCTACTTTGTGTCTTGCAAAGGGACAGGGTGTATAACGAATCGAGGATGCATCGATATACAGTGCATCAACAGAAGTCTTGTAAGAATTGAACGCGATTAATTTGCATTCGATATTGAAACATGATTCGATTAACGGTGCCTTTCAATTTATTAAATACAATATAGTCAAACTGTAAATAAAAGAAATTGTATTTCATAGAATATTTTTGAGTAGGTACTGTATGTTCATTGTTACTTATGTATATCAGCGATGGGCAACCATTGTTAAGAGTCTTTTTCAGGGGACCATTTTTAGAAATAGGTAAATTCTTTCGAGCGACAATATTTATTTCGTTTACATAAAATAAAAAAAATGATTTTGTATTTTGGTTGAGCCGCAAAAAATTTACAGGCAGATATGGGTCGCAGGTTGCATATCACTGCTGTATATAGTAGATATAAAGTTATTTTTTATAAATATAACATAATGGAAACTTTTTTTTCTTCTTCTCACAAAAAGTTATCATGAAAAACTCTTTTACGTCATCACATATATTATATGTATCCTGCAAGTACTCAGTTTGCACTCCTCCAGTTGGTGAATTAGGTCGCGACAATCATCTCGCGAAATTAATTTTATTAGCAAAATAGATTACTAAAGCTGAAGGTGGAGTGAATAACGGAGGAAGACCATGACGACGTGTTCGACGCTGCATCCGATCACCAATTAGCGGCGGTTCCTCCTCCGCGGCCTTCCTTTTTCCTCGCTCGCATCTAGATAGTGGCGATCATAACGAATCGTCCGTCGATGTCCGCCGCGAGGTATCGTCGAAGAGAGAAGAAGAGCTCTCGAGAGGAACCAGTTTGGGACCGGTCGCAAAGAGATGGAACGGCCAAGCGTATCCACCGATCGGATTCAAAATTGATATTCCTTTCGTGGGCCGACCGACTGCGATCTCTTGAAAAAATCGCGGAAGACTTTGGCACGCGTTTCTCTCTCACTCCTCCTCCTTTTCTCCTTCTCCTTTCTCTTTTCTTTCTGTCTCTCTCTCATCCTGAGTTTTCTCTTTCTCTCTTTTCTCCTTCTATGGCGAACGACAGCTGCTGCGACCGCTGCCAAGACGCGTCGTTACCACAAGCGATAACACAATGGCCGTCGTATCACGCGCCGATCGCCGAGAGCGCCGATCCTCGGGAAATTATGGACTGTCACGATGCGCTCTCGATAACCAGTCCGAGGACGTCCACGGATACACCCAGCTATCCCAGTGTCGCCTCGAGATTTCGTCGCGCGACGATTCTTCGATAAACCGCTTTTGGCGCGGCCTTGCACGGCCGAGCGAAACGGAACAGCAAGACGCATTACGTGCACAGTGGCGGGTTTAGATCACTAGGATCCTCTAGGTGCTATAAAATTTCAGACCTTTCTTCCCACCGAGATAATTACAGGTTTCAGAGATATATTTGGCCGACCTTCGAAGATTTTACCGTAAAACTAACCTAACTACCTCGCAAAATCGCCAAGATCTCATCACGAAGATGTAGTTATCTTTTAGTTATGTTAGTAACTCATTCATTAATAATAATAAAGATTTGCAAAAAATAAAAGAAATTCGGCACACGTGATTTTACTGAAATATTTTAAATTTCGCTAGATATAAATCTGAAAATAATTTTATTGAACTGTTAAAATAGATGTAGGATGCTCAATTTGATTTCTAAAATGTCAAGGTTTTTTTTACAGCATTGCTCTTTATGTTTCAATTTTTTATGTAGCTATTTTGGTAACAAAATTATTTTCAGATTTGTATATTTAGCTAAATTTTTAAATATTTTAGCAAAATCGTTCTTTCTCTGTGGAACCCATTGCATTGTAATGTTTTAGAGAATCAATTTGATTATTAAAAAGCTTAGATTCAATGTTTTCGTGAAATCTCTCATGATGCTTGAAAGTTCATTATAATGCGACTATTAATATTTACGCAGATCTACTTGCTACATCATGAAGATCGATAAGAAGGAATGATTCGCGAAGCAATACAACACTCTGAAAACAAATGGACAAGTAAAATCATCGCGAAGACATTATTACGACGGCTACTCGGAAGACGTCGGTAGAAGTTTTTCAAGTGGCGCTTTCTTTATGTGACCAATGTAATTTTAATGACGTACGACCGTTTTTCCGCGCGATACTTGATTTTATTTGCGAACGTGCAAGTCTGTTTACGCCAGCGTTTTAATTGGTTTCGATTGATTACTGCGCAAAAGAGGAGTGCACGATAATTGCGAAAGAGGCGGATTTATTTATTAACTGTTTGCACACTTGAATGAGTTTTCTCGATTGACTCTCTATCATCATTTTATTTTATCACTAATAATTTTGGTCAATATGTACAATATCGATTGCCATATATGAACTTGAAAGTATCCTTTCTTTAGGCTAAAGTAAGTTAATTTAATATCTAGACTTCAGATAAGAATTTCTTTAAAAAGAAGCTGAGATTAAGATAAACAAATAAATAATCCTTTTTCGTTTCCTTATGATTTTTATTATCATATTATTATGCAAATTAAATAATCTAATAACTATTATATATAAAAGCTACTTAATAAAACTACAAGAATACGATGATGAATCGAGTATATTTTCTAAAAATACACGGTTCTTACGAAAGTATCTGAAAAAAACTTCTATATTTTTGAAGACGTATCACGTAATTTATAACTGACGGGTGAGATATTCGAATCCCGAAGGAATGTAACCTTCATATCCTTCGACGTGCATCGATGGATATCTACCTCGTGGCTCTTCGCTCTTTGGCCCCATCGACTTAGTCCACGATATCGTCGCTTACACTGGGATTCCATCATCGCGTTTCCACTTTTACGTGCGCGGCACTCAGGCCCGATATTTAATTAACGACGCTCCGGCGCGACTCGAGGACGATATATAAAAGGCGTCTCTCTCTCTCTCTGGAAATTTGCATCTCCACTCAAGTCACGTCGCGTATGTGGCTCTTACCCACACTCTCGCTCATGGTCACCACACGCACGCGTTAAGTCCCGATGGTTAATACTTAACGAACGATATCGTAAAATTCCGATCGCCGTTCGCTCGGATCGAAATACATCAGGTCAGTTTAAGTGGAAACGCTCGTAATTTCAAAGATTAAAGAGGAAGAACGACCGTCAAATCGAAAATAATTCATCTGACGAATCGTGTATGTCTAAAAAATATATCATTGACATACATATACTTTGCATATTACATCTTGCATATATATACATACATGAAGATGAAATGAAGGAAAGATATTTCCTATATGTTAAATGTCATAATGTCAAATTATACCCAATTTTAATTACTTTTTATCATTTTGTGTTTCAAGTCGCTGCTGCTCCTATTCAATATGTTAATTTAATTAAAATAATAAAGATAAATAATTTAGTTCAAGAAAATGTATTAAATTTGACTCAAATTTAATTTCTTATTTACTAGTGCATGTTAATAAAAACGGTATTTGAAACTAACTACAGAAATGAATTGGCTTACATTTTAATAGCTATACAAAGAGAAAACAATAAAACTTAAGAAATTACTTAAGAAATTGGATTATCATTGCTCCTATACCATTGGCTTCTTTCATTCTCTTTCTCTCTCTTTCTCAGCAATATTTTTTTCTAATTTAATGAATTGATATCAAAATGAAAAATTAAATAGATATTCGAAGACACTAAAAAGATTGTCATTGGCGTGAGGACTATTAAAATTTTACACAGCGTAGATGCATCACCGTATATTTTTACTTCACCTATCTTCCCGAATGCTTGAGTAGCGCATTCGCTTTATGGACATACAAACGAAGGGATCATAAAATCACGCGGATGTCGCTCGCGCGAGGAACGTCGGAGCGACAAAATCGTATCTCGACAACACGTCGGATAATTATTCGGATATCCTCGAGAAGAATGCCTGGGGTATCTAGATACCTTTAATGGGGCAAGCTTTCAGCCGCTTATCTGGCCAAGGCTCACTCGGGCTTTTACCCAGGTCCGCTCTCACCCGCGCAGATAAAATACACTCGTAACATATCCCCCACTTCTTGCCTTTCCCCGCCAATATAATTAACCGCTATCGCCGCGAGAGCGAACGGCCCCCGTTTTTCTGTCTCTTATTTTTTTTTTCGCCGGATCGAAATTCCATTACGAGTCATTTATTTTATACGTGCGTGATCGCTGTCCTTACGAGGAGAGAGAACGCGGTTCTGATAAGGGACATTGGCTACGTCCTGGACTAACGTCGTTTCGTTCGCGAATGTACATTGCGAGAGGAGAAACGGTAAAGTTCTCGATGGAAGATGCCCGGGAATCTAAAGCCCAAGGGTCCCTTCTTCTTACGGGAATTGTTATTTCAGTTTGAAGGAGTCCTGCAAAATACAGCGTCACGCGCTCGATTTGTTCACTGATTGCAAAATAAATAAGAAAATCTTTAATTTATCACTTCTTAATTTAACAGTTAGTTAGATTAATCTAAATTACAAAACAAAGATTTCTTAACAGAAAAAATATAAAATAATAAAATTCATTTTTACTTTTTAATTCCTTAATTTGAGACGGTGTGATTATTTTGTTCTCCATTATGAAGGCAAGAAATGATTAATACGTATAATATTAATGTAAGGTGACAATCAATAAAAACGAAATGATAAAATAAGACAATATAATGATAGTAATAATTCATAATTAATTACAATTTCTAAATTGCGGAGCTATATTGGAATCCACAGAAACAATTTACGTAAATTGTCTTAATATCGTATCAATAGCGCACCGGCCAAGTTATTACGTCAGGAATTTACTCCAATATTGTGTTCATGTAAATTAATTAAAATGGATTGACAGGACGCGAGATTGCTCGCTGGGCAGCTCGATTTCCACGCTCGCCCTTGCTAATAAACCTTAATTAACGATCGCTATCTCGAATAATTTTCCTGGCGGGTCCCAATTGCGGGGCTTCAACTTAAGTTAATCAACGCTCTTTCAATAATGAAAAGTATGAAAAGCACGATTTTTCCTCGAGGGAGAGGAGCAACCTTTGTGCCGCATATACATAATGTGAAGAATTCCTTTAGGACGCGTTTCAAGTTTTCATATTAAGCAACAAGAAATAACGATGGGAATATAACAAGAGAGTAGCGCCACGATATTGATTATTATAATTTAATATTTCGGCTAGTCAAACGAACTCGGAGAGCGAATCACTCGAGCACCGTCAATCCGTCTCCAAGAGTTAATCCCGCGAGAGCACGGTTAATCCCATAGGATTATGTAACGCCGCAGTGTTTAAGCGCCAGGCTCGTGAAACTCCTGTACGTTCGCCTAGATTTAGTAAATACCCTGTGGTTTCCCCGGTAGAGATTTTTATCCATTCGATCCGCAAGCACATTGCAGCCCATCGGCACCTTTTCGCACTTGGTGAATTTATAACTCATGTTAATAATTTATTAAATTAAAACATTTTTTTATTTTCTAAATATTTTAATTTTTGCAATAAATTATTACTACCTTATTGTCAAGAGTAATCCTGTAATTAATGAGCTGTCGTTTTCTTTCATCATATTGATAGAGGAAGGAATCAATACCCGCTTAATGAAATGCGTCAGCGTTGCACTATTCTGCTGGCAGTTGTACGTCGTCGTGCCAGCTTGAAAAATCTCGTCACGATAAGGGTACGCTGTGGGATTAGTGGTCTTGAGTGGTCGTCTGATTTCTTAGAAACTTTCTCCGCGTGGAATTTGTCGATAGGAATTATGCAAAAGATTAAAAGAAAAAGACGTTTGTTACAGTTAAGCCGCTAGACGTTTGTACTTGTAGCTACATGTATGTATGTATTTAGATCAAGTGCAATGTAATTCTTCCTACTGCATTATGCGAATGTTATAAATATTAAAATATTTATATGTGATTATTGCGTTATGTCATTGTAATATAACCGTAACGTGAGATATGTGCTGAGATATGTATCACATATCGGCCATGTATTCATCAAAGTAATACTTGGAAAGATAAATCTTTGTAGACGTACCTTTTATTTATTTTCTTGCAATATCTACTATATATGCAAGCTGATATTCCGCTTTCGGTACCGATCAGGATGTTTCTGTCTGCTTCATAAGACCGGTCCTTCGCATGGAAACTTCGATATTTAACAATTCCTGTAAAAAGAGTACAGATACGATTACAGTTTACATATGCCGTGCAAAATGTCTCCTTCGCTCTTATCTTCCCTTAGCGAACTACTAGAAAATACCAGAGGCAATGGTCCTTATCGATTTCCGGGAGCTTGTTAATGTCCCGCGATACTAATTAACGAGACGCGCGCGCATTTTATCATCGCTTATGCGCTTCCGGTGAAATTTGCAATCGCAGATACACCCGCGGCTTCCTTCATGGAAAGGCAAGTTAAAGTACAAACGCGACTTATCTCTGTGTTAGATAATACGGTCGAGATCCGTAATTACTGCATGACATCGAAAAATTAAAAAAAAAGCGGGGTACGTTTTTCTCGTGGATCCGGTTCATTACAAACCAGCTGTATCACCGATTTGCATATCAATATCAAAAAGCATGCAAGTTGCGCGATCTAAGCGGAAGCGTTGCGCAGTCTAAGCCGAAGAATCTATAGGTCTGTTCTTTTTAGAACTTTTTGAACTTTTGCACCGGCGTATCTTTCATCCTTTTCTTTCTTCCTAGAGAG
>NW_011627611.1:762198-789090 GCF_000204515.1 Acromyrmex echinatior | reverse complement strand
GGTCTTCGCGAGATGGAACAGAGGGAACTGCTGCTCGCTCTCCTGCGACGAATTTACTGGTCGGACGAAATTCAACTGTCATTCCAAATAACTATTTACAGCTTGGCCGAGAAGCCAAGACATTCTTGCATACGAGAGTACGCGCGCATCGGCTTCTGTCTGGTTATATCTGGACCCAGCCCTGCTGCGGAGAGAGGCCCGCGGAGTTCGGGCCCGCCTGCATTTCGCCTGCAGGGCGGTCTGCCCTCATTAGACACCACTCGCTCGCGCACAGACACGTACACGCGTCCCTCAGCGTGCAATCATCCTCCGAGATCTCCGTCATTCCCTCGAATGACTTTTCGCCTTTCGTGCTGCGCGGGCCCGCGGCTCAGGCCCCTGGTGGGACCCGATGGCCGGGCCAAAATCTGTCCCTTTCGCCCCCTCGTCTCATCGACGATTATATCCTACGAGAATCATTATCTATAATCATTACTTGAAAAATCCTGCACGTATGCACAACTTTGTACGCAGTACACGAATGTCTATATCTTGAATTTCAGATCTTTTACTATGCGGAGAAAAATGAATCTCCTAATCATGGTATCTATTGGACAAAGTTATATATATATATATATATATGTGTGTATGTATATACACAGTCGAAGTTAGATCGTGATATTTAATAATATTTGTTTATATATAAATTGTAATTACATCTTTCAATTACATAAACTACGCATCGCTTACTATCGGAAACGCAATCATAACAAGTTGAAATAATAATATCACAATTAAATTGATCGTTGATTTGCTCTAATGATGCTATTAATGATGTCTCTTGAAATACTATAAAGAATTTATTATGAAAAATATCATCTCAGGATTCGAATCTGGAACTTTCTGACTATCTAGAACGGATGTCTTTTCCAATTCGACTACTGGGATACGTGATAATAATAGTACACACATATAAGAAAAATTAATTTTATCTACCATTTAACTCTATTTACTATTTTAAAAGGAAAATGTTAAAAAGGAGTCAATTTCTGTCCAGGAAGAATTTCTATCCAAAGAGAACGCTTTGAAAAATACTGAAATTTGGATAAATAATAAATATACTATGTGTGTTCAATTTTCAAAGTGTTTCCCAAACGCTATGAATTTTTTTATAATTTTACAGGAGATCCAAATCTACAAAAAACTAATTTTTTTCATTTAAGCAGAAATTTTTTTAATGTCTTTCTTTATTTTGTTATGTTTATCAAAAAGACTTGTGCGTGAGTGAATTCTTTCACAATAGAACAGTTTACTACTGATTTACAATTAGTATTTGAAAAGTTCAGAGATTCCAATACGATAACATCTCCAATTTTCAATAAATAATCACCAGACGCGATAATTAATTTTGAAGATTCACTATATGAAATTTTAAAGAGAGAGTCGACGAAAGCAAACACAAGGATGTTTCATGCGATTAAAACGATTCATGATCAGAAAATCTGGTTGCACGTTTCGGCATGGATGCAATCTCTTCTGTGCGCATTCCTTTTTAATTCGCCCTACCTTCCTTCGTAGTATTTCTTCCCAGGTTGTCTCTTCAGTCGATCATTCATTCGGATATTGCCAAATATTTCGAGCGGATAAGGTAGCAGGGCTGTCTCCATGATGCTTTGTCCGGTGTGCACAATGGTGCACGATGGAGGAATAATAAGAAACCGACGGATTCTCGGTTGAGGCAGCGGAGGGAATCATGGAGGGAAAGGCGAAAGAGAGAAGAGAAAGATGAAAGTTTTGAAGACTGCGAGAGACAAAAGATAAACTCGACCCATATTTGTATATTCCTACCTCGTCTTCTATCCTCTCTCTTTCCTCTTTTATTCTTCAGCTTTTCTCATTACGATTCTTCATCCTCTCAAAATGCAACTGTAAAATAAGCCGGAATATTTACCGATAATTAAATAACAATCTGATTATGTCTTGATATTTAAAATTCATTCAAGTTTTATCGGAAAATATTAAGTTCAATCATAAATAATTTCCATTTCTTTGAACACATTGTTATGTCACAATTATCATCCTAATGACTCATATTTGACAGATCAGAATACGTTTGAAGCAAATAAATGTTTCGTAGTTCTTATGACGACAATATAACGTACACATCGGAATAATAAATTTCTTAATCCTGAAATGAAGGAAATGAAAATGCATTCGTCATATAATGTTGTACATACATTCTGGAGATACGTCGTTGAAAGATGTACTCAAACCAGGGCGTTCAATAGACTTTAATGATGAAACTTTAAAATCATTAATGGAATGGCAATAAATCATTAATTAATATATAATTGATTAAGATATAATTGTTGTTTTTTTATTGAGAAATAAAATCCATGTACTAAAATGATAATAATTTATGACACAACTTAATCGTACAATATTGTAGTATTTGCAATCTTAACAACCTACCTATGTACGTTATAAAAAAAGATACGTTCTCCAGAGCTACCGTACTTACGCAAAATCGCTGTCATACCTATCAGGATGCTTAGAATTCACAAGTCAAGTCGAGCGAATCCAACGTACGTATCGACGTGGCAATCATAATATATGTACGAATGCTCAGTCTGTTGGAATCTAGCGTTAGTGACAAGAAACGCCTCTCTCGAACGCGCGATCAGCCCTACGGCTATAACTCTGACATGCATAATTGGAATCGTTATTCGATGACGCAGAGCGATGCCACGTGTTTTTTATAATCATACCCATAATCTTCTTCATATATTATACACACTCTTAACGTTCTTATCTAATATATATTCTATATTAACATATCTGAAGATTAAAATAATCATTGCTAGATATTTTCTTTAATATCACTTAGAGTATTATAATTTAAAACATTTCAACAATTAAATCTCTCTCCTTTTAAACGTAAATTTATTTTCGTTAAGAAAATATGAAATTTAGTTATCGCTAATCCTTTCGATATATATATATATATATATGTGTTTATTTTTTATTTCTTTTTATTTCTTTATATTATATTTCTGAATTTTAAATGGATTTTCATTCACAAAGATTGTAACAAAGATTGCACTTTTTTTACAAAACATTAATCGGTAGAAGGTTGATCTCAAACTTAAGATTTTGCTTAGTATGAATACAATGCCATTTATAATGCCAGTGCTAATGAAAGATCACATAATTATGCATAATTTTCAAAGATTATACGTTTAAGTGCGTGGGAGATGCAGCCTCGCAATATACAATGACGGGTAAAACGTCTTATGTATGACAAGTTGTTGCCATTTTGAATGAATAGAAAGTACAGAAACTGACGTTATTATCTAGTCATCAGGATGCGATTAAAGCTATTATTAACTTTGTGATCACTTATGTATACATCAAGCTCTTCAGGAATATGAACATCTACTGCTTTAAGCACTAACATCTCTAAAGTACGAAACATTTTTATATTCTTTAACGCAATACATCAATATATTATTATTTTTTTTTTAAATTAAATTATTTCAATTTTGTGATATCAACAAGCAGATTCCAAATTACAGTCTTTTTCACGTACTTTAGTACTTGCCTTAATAAATTCGCAAATGCACAAAACGTTCGACTTTGATTAAAACAGTAACAGAATCAACCGCGTAATGACTGTTTCAAATCTTGCGAAACCACGGTGAACGGGTTCCCACATTCGCGCGAATTCACGTCTCCCGCGCCGAACCGCGTTCTCTATAAACCCAGCAGAAAATCGCAGCAAAAAACATCACAAAGCGACTGTGTAATACACGGCGGTTCATTTCAGTTTGGCGAAACACACACCGCCCGATTCCGACACACAGTCGATATTCCGCAGCACGTAACCTCTGTTCGTAATAACTCTCGATCCCTTCCTTTTTTTCTCCTTTCTTTTTCTATCCCTTTCTTTCTATCTTTCTATCTCTTTTCGTCCTCGTTCCGTTCAAAGATTCGAGAGAACCTGCCCCGCTGGTCGGTTTGTCGATGCTTCTTCGTGGGCTCTTTCTCTCCCCCCCCCCTCTCTCTCTCTCTCTCTCTCTCTCTCTTTCTCTCTCTGCTCGTCTACCGTTTACACGAGCAACACACCGTTTCCCTTACCGATCTTGTTGTTGCGATAGCATCGCCGAACATACGTGGACACGTTTTGTCTTCTAATGATCCAAATAGAAATTATTCTGAGCTGTCTACGGAGATCGACCCTCAACGATGCATTCGAAAGTGCATTTCTTACGTGCACGTGCTTGATATTTGTCAAAGCAACAATTAATAAACTTCTTAATATGAAATAACTTCAGCTTAATTAATTATAGCTAATAAAAATTAATTAAGAAATGTATAAAATGAAAGAATAGAACAAATACATTATTAGACAATTTAAATAAAATTTGTATGAATATTTTAAAAGATAAAATGTTGTAAAAATGAGATTTGTCGAGTATTTAATTCTATAGAATAATAGATAAATAAATACAATGAATATTTGCATAAAATAGACATTTTAATGTACACGTAGTTTATATATCTAAATAACTGTAGATTTTTCTACAGTTTTATATAGATATATAAACTACGTGTACACAAAAAAAATATTTTATTAACAGTATTAGCCAACAGCAGTCTAATTGAAAATAAGCTTGCTAATTAAATGGTAATATTAATGAAACGAATTTTATTAAAACAAGAGCATAACGGTATTAGTTTCATTAGTATTATTATTGAACAAGGTTATTTTCAATTAGACTGCTGTCGACTAATGCTATTAATACAACATTGTTTTTTTCGTAAAATTGTAATATGCACGAAAAATTGTTAACGCATGCAGAGGCCGAGGATAAATCTATAAACAGTAGAGAGAAATAGTTGTACTACATTCCGTATAATTTAATATCCCTTATCTCACATGGTCTCAGTTCGAAATGACATTACCGTGTCAACTATTAATCCACTCCGGTGAGACTGCTTTCTCTCCGTACTTAACCGCAAGGAAATTCCAGCTGTCTAGTTCCGCGTAGTGGAAAGACAAATATCAGGTGCTTTTCGAAATTTACGAGAATTTCGAGGGTCGTTCTCATAAATCGGCGTGCTTCTCCTCGAGAGACAAAACAAGCCAGCGACACATGAAAAAGCAAAAAGAACCAGCCGAGAGAGAGACTATCCAGAGCCGCGTGGTGTCGAGAGGCGTCGAGACGCTAAAGTGGCGAGCTTCGCGGAGGGAGAAAGCCACGCTTTAACGGTTCGAGTTTTACGGGACAAGTGGAAGAGATGAGTCCAGAAGAACTCGACGAGGACCGAAAAAATCGTCGTAAATTTAAAGCGGCCCGTGAGCACGCGTGCCGCCCTGTCTGGCAATCGGAAGCAATTCAACATACGGTTCTATGAGACGTACGATGGAAGGACACCCACGACTACACAAAGATACGTACTTTTTTAGACCACACTGGTTGGTAATTCATCTTACCGCGTCTGCGTTTCTTATTAAAAAAAATGTTAATTGCTATATAAATGAGACTTTTAAAAGAAATAAAAATAGAAAGTTTGCCAAGTGATCGAAATTAATATCAAGCTTATATCATTCACGTGGAAGAAATCATAATAAATATAATTATATTACGCATAAAACGGATACAGTAAAGTGATGTTACTATTGTCTGCGCGCCACATTTAAAATGATTAAATATAGTATTATTATCGTCTATCTCGAGCCGCCATAACCATTTGTCCGCTTCAATCCGACAATATATGAAATAATTTATGACGACGCAGGAAAATTCACAGAGTATTGTAAACTCTGCATACATACAATGGCGGCGCTAACTCGGGAATCGAGGAGAACGAAGGATATTTTTCAAATTTCATGCAAAGCGCTTATTTGCGAGTACATTGAAAATTCGAATTGTCGGCCAAAAAGGTAAAACTGCAAGTGAACTGTCATAAATTCAAAGCAGACCGCACGCATATGACGCTCTTGTTGGTCCGCATTGGAAGTAATTTATAAATATATCTTTCTGCGCCACGTGGCAGGAAGACGATCTGTATTACGAAAATCTGTCTAGTCTCTCCATCGGCCATTTCTCAGTGCGCGGTTTACCACCGTCATAAATAATCGCATAATTCGTCGAGCCCGGTCGAACGCATCGCTACTTTGTCCGGTATAATGTCTTCCGGTCTAATCGCGCGCTATTATTTTGATGTACGACATGAGAGTACGACGAGGAGAGGAAGGGAAGGAGAGAAAGAGAGGAAGCCAGATCCCATTTCACGGAACACGAACTGCGATTGTATTCGCGAAACAATGCGAATGTTATCGTAAATTACGAGCACTTGAAATACAACGGGGTAAGAGACGAGGAGAGACGAGATGAGTGGCGCGGAAATAGAAAAAAATCTCGGAGGGTCGTAAAAGCGGTAACTGGAATGGCGATATGTAATACACCATCGCTGTGCATTAAAAATATAATAAAAAAGAATTGAGATAGGCCAAAGTGAAAATGAACAGTGCTGTAATCTAACTAGATATATTTAATATCCTTACACGATGATTTTCCAATCTTTTACTACATATGTTAAAATTTATAGTGTCAAATTTAACCTAACGTAAGTCGTCACTGCTCCTATTAAATATATCGTTATTTTTTACCAAAATGATAGTTAAATTTGACATTATAGATTTAACAGTGTATGACAATTCATTTGTATTTCGATTACTTATTTTTTTCATCATTTTTATAAATACGTTATTAAAAATCAAAGGAGCAATGGTAACCCACTCCCTTGAATTAAAAATAACATTTTTCTGTGTTTTAAAGTAAACATTACCATATTAATGCACTTAATAAATAATAAATTAAATTTGAATTAAATTTGAATTAAATTTGATTTTCTTGTATTAAATTGTGAATGTATGAATTTAACAGTATATATATTTTAACATCTTTAGAAAATATAACTTTTTAAAGTATATATTAGAAAAAAAAGAATAATAAAGATAATTATTTAGCCGGGAGATGTTTCTAATAAAGAAAAGAATTATGTAGAACTAATGACTCAATCGTATGTAATAAGGATCAAATATTAAATGCGTCTAACGAGTGCATCTCCATGAAATTGATTGCAAGCTCATGTTGATAACTTTAAAAAGTGCATAAAATTCCAGTCTCATACGAAACATTAGACTTGACTCTCTCCACTTAAAACAGTCGTACGAATTGTATCTTCTCTTTGAGATTCAGCAGTATTAAAAGTCGGAAATTCAGTAAATCTTCCGCTCAATCGCCAAAGGCAACGGAAACGGTGAAACGATTTAAATGGCAGAAAGCGACGTCCATCAGGGTGTCTCGACCCTCAACTGGACAGGGATGAATAGAGGTATAAATGTTTGGCGTGCTTTTGCACTGAGCTTTGTATCCGTGCACGCGCACGCCGCACGTGCAGCGTTCGTATCTACAACGAACGTACGCACACTAATGTATTGATTCGTGTGTACCCTCGTGTGTTGCACGACACATTGAGTGTACACGGTCCTAATATTTGTATCATCCACGTGGACGTTGCGTTCCCTTCATGGTAGGATCAATGGCAGAAGTGATTCATCCTCGATCATTCGCAGGAATAATAGAATGAGTGCTTTAGCTATTCGGCAAATTCAAATATTAAATTGAGAACGAGCCTGTCTCATTGAAATATTAAGCACATCGGACACAACAGATATAACAAATTTTTTAAACCAAGTAATATACAATTACTTAGTAATACTTTTTTAATAAGGTTTTTAACGCTAATTTCCATTTTAGTTTAAATTGAAAATGAAATCGGGGAATGAAAATTCTTGTGATGCATGCTATACAGTTACGGAGATGAGGAAAACTCTGGATATAGAAATTGAGCGACCAATCTCGGATAATCCGCGTTTTTAATACGCTCCGTTAAGTTTTTCATTACTAGCTCATTGAACCAGCAAACCTAGAAATTTTTTGCAAATATACGTGAAATTATGTTATCGTGTTAATTTGCCAAAGATGAAATATAATGAGACTAAGACTTAATTTGTATTTTTAACACATTCTAACTTTGCAAATAATTGTTTATATATATATATTTATATGAAGAAAAATAATACTAAATGATAAGCAATCTTGTTTCATTAAGTAACAATAATATTAAAGATAGATATATTAGTATATAATAATATATAGTATATTTTAATTATTTTTAATTATTTTAGAATTATTGACTTTAACAGCCAGTTTTAATGCAGTCCGGCTGAAGAAGCGGAGTTGACCGGAAACATCTTGCTTCATTTTCAGCTTCATCATGATGAAAGAACGATATATGGCGCGTGATATTTTAGGGCGCCGTGCGTAAGGAACCGGTACGGTGACGTTCGTTCAACCCCGCTATAAAGAGCGAGTTTTTATTATTATTACAGGCGATTAAATAACTTAAGTGCCGCGTAATTACACTAACATACTGGTGATTTTTGCGTAATATTCCGTCGACCTGCCGACGTATTTTTTGAAGAAATTACACAAGATCTCGAGTTGGACTCGGCCGCAGTATGCATCCGCGTATATAAAGTACACATGAGACAAGGGACATAACTGTCAGATGCATTTTAATGACAATGACGATTATACGCACTTTGATGCGAGCTAAAGTGACACGCGTGTAAGTGTAACACGCGCAATGCACGCTATCATCGTTTACGTGCGTCGATATACAATCCAGTCTTGGGATGGACCGAAGTTATCATTGTGGAAGAATCGTTAAAGGAATCATTTTACGTTACTTACATATTTTATTTCATCTTGCATATTTGGCTAATGCCATCTTTTTCATCTAATTAGTTACATCTGCTTGAACGGATGAGTAATCTCGAGGCATGCAAAGTACCGGCAAATAATTGCTACAAATTACTTCATATTCTGGTGCATTATAAACTGTGATATTTAATTGGCTAAAATATCACTTTGAATACTCATTTAATTTTAAGAATGGAAGATACTACCGTATGCTAATTATAAATTGAATAAATTATTTTGTATTTTCTGCATTATATAGAACTTAACGTATACCGTATCTCTGCAATAAATGCACATGTGCATGCAATTCTTTTTGTTAATTGATTAAGAATATATGTCAAACTCAAAGCATTACCAAAATTATAAAAATTTCATAAATTGTTCTACTAGTTATTACGTTTAAGTTACTGTGTAAAATTTGACTACAGCTCTCTTATTAGTTTAAAAGTTATTTTGTTTTTGATTCTTATGTAAAATCGCATTTTAAAGTATTTATTTACAAATATGAGGAAATAGCACTACTTAAATTAAAATAATTAAATTAAATTTTTTATACATACTAAAAAGACGCTAATAAATTTTTGTGCGAAAATTTATTTGGAACTATGTACTTATTTATCCATTTAAAAATTATTTACTTAAAATTACAGCAAAATATGGTGATTGCATAATAATTAAAAATCAAATAATTCGTTGTTTTGTTTTTTTTTATGATTAGTTTCGGGCGTATGTATAATAAAATTTTTCGACCAATATTGGCTGATATTGGCTCTTTCTGGCTGACTTTTTTGCTGATATTGTATAGCCAAAACATTTTTAAAGTTATATTATTAAAGAGAATTCATATAGTTAATTAAAATGACAAAGTATTCTTACGATCATCTTATCAATTGTCGCAAATATTTATTATCTAGATTGAATTTCTTTTTCCTTTTTTTCACATTACAGTGATTAAATATAACAAATTTACACTGACAATATACTATTGAATAATTATTTAAAAATAAGAAATGACATACATATGGTTATTTGAATCAGTTTTAAAACAGTTCTTACAAAGTTACTATTGGGGGAAAACTTCTTATAGGGATTCTTGGAAAATCCATAACCTTTAAATTGTTGACTTACATAAATCATTACTCGCAATGCTGCCATCAATCGTGTTGCGCAAGTGCTGCCTAAGTATCTTAAAGTTCAATTTGCGAGTAAACCTTCTTCCCGCACGCAAACTTTTGACTTCATTTAAGTTGTTTCATTTTCACTACAACCAAGTTGTTCCTTGAAATTTCCTTCGAATGCTTTGCTGTTCGCTATCGTGCAGTCCTTAACTTCGCCACGTATTCGAAGCGAAATCTACGCACGCTTCTGTAATTTCGTAAATTGAAGTTTTCGATACTCGAACGCTGAATAAACAAGATAACTTAGTAATCAAATCCAATAATAATGAAATATGAACTACAGATTATCGAATCGACAGCAAAATTTATATTCGCGAAATTTACATTGCCGTTTATTTAATTTTTTAACATAATATTTAAAAAAACGAAAATTTTTTATCATGTCATTTGATTATTCCGAATGATTTTCACTGATCAAATATACATAAATATGCAGACGTTACGTGGCACGTTAAAGTTTAGGAAGATAAATCGTGATGTTTACAAAATGGATTATTATATATAATAAATATAAGTATAATAAATTACAATAAATCAATACAAATATAAACATACTTTCATTACAGAGGTTCTAATTTAAATTATGTAGATAAAATTTTGTACACTCCCTTGCGGATTTTGTATTCTTCGACAGATTTTCTGTGGAAAAGTATTATTATATATTATATATTATATTCAATAGATATGATTATTATTTATTTATTTTATTACATCAATACAATATATCTAAAAGCTATCCCTTAATCGTCTTAAATATATTTCGATAATTGGCTTTTCAAAAAATATTTAATATTAATATGGATCTCTCAAAATTAAATTTTCTCAGCGATAAGATATTAATGCTTCCAAATATTTCATCAAGTGAAAGAACGGCATTTATCAAAAATTGAAGTATACAGTAAATAAAAAATTAGTTGTCGCACTATAAATAAGTATCTCGAACGTTGATTTCGCATTGATTCGCATTGTTTCCAAGCATGGAGGATAAAACTCGTTTTGTCTGCGCGTCGAGCGATCAAACCGATCCAAAGACATGATATCTTTGATGGTAGTTGGAAGAGCATGCCGACATATAACGTGAGAAACGAACGGCTGTAAAAAGAGCGACTACCTCTATAATCCGCACTACCAAGCTGTCGCGTCTATGTTCAATAACTTGCTCGATTACCTCTCATAATATCCACAACACTAATATGTAGCATTCGATCATTTTAATTATTAAACAGTTTAGACGAAGAAGAGAACTTTCATCATTCTTATCTGCTTATTAGTCTGCAGGACCTGCGTCCTGCAATCCGCATTTATTGTAGACAAGTCTTTACAAGCTTAAAGGCACTCGCGGATTTATCAAGCGGAATGTTGCGACCACAATTTCTGGAAGATAAATTACGTCTGCATACCCGTGGATTTCCACTTGCGATGCTGCTTCACTACAAGATTTCGCGGTCTGCCTACATGTATTTGCAACGTCGAACCTTGCTTCCGATGCGCGAACAAACACATCTCGTGGGTTACATAAATCAGTTGTACCACGTTAATTGGCACGTGTTTGATTAACTTCCAGCTTAGTAAAAAATGCACCACAGCGCGAACTGGTTGGATGAATCCTTTACACGAGCTTTTAACGCAATTATGTTCGTTCTATTAAGATTAAATGTTAATTTTGAATTTTATTCCTTTAAATTAAAATAACATTTTTTATTTGTTGATAAATTTATAAATTATAATACATGTACGCATGAAATATTTTTTTCTTTCTTTAGTTGTGTGAAATTAATTTTTGGCTCGATTATTTGCAAATCTAGCAAATTGTATTGTTTATTAGTGCTTTCTCTCCCCTGCCTCTCTCTCTCTTTCTCTGTATTTTTTTTTGTTGTTTTCCCTCCCCTGCCTCTCTCTCTCTTTCTCTCTCTCTCTCTCTCTCTCTCTCTCTCTCTCTCTCTTTCTAATTAAAATATGTAGTTTTATTTAATGATCTATACTAACAACTATAATTATAAAAATTTTTTATAAAATATATATTTTGTTTTTATATATATAAATTCATTTTGTCTGCATATAAAATATTTTAATCTCAAATTTGCTAATTCAATTTTAAATGAATTTACTGCGATAAAAATTAGAATTAAATGCAGCTAGTAAACATCGCATGGTGTATTTTCATCTTGATCTGGATTAGATCTCGTTCGACAAAACGAATGCATCTGTTTATCCGTTTCTTAAACTACCGTAGCCCAATCGTTTACGGAATTTATAGCGAATCGCCGGTCGGGATGCGAATCGATTCGGGCGCAAATCTTGTTCTAAACTGCAACGCAAACGAGATTTCGTGTTTATGTTCACTTTCAAACAGTTTCAATGAGCTATCGAAAGACGATAACTCATAAAAGAGAAAATACTTTTTTGTTTAATTTATAAATAAAATAAGAGAATGAATAAAATAAAGTATAATATATCTTGCATAAAATAAGTCCTTGGCCGTTTAGAAAAAGATGTATCTGTTATATAGCATCCGTAAAAAATATAGTTAGTTGTCATAATTTCACGTAGGCGCAATTAATGTCGATATTAATAAATTAATAAATAATATAATCCGTATTTAATTCAAAACAAATGCTACTTAATTTTTATTTATTCGAAACACGATGGATCCCGAAATAATGTGACAGTCGGCGACGTCTAATTTCCCGGCTCCGTATATATGAGATTGTACGGGATTACTGTCCGCTCGTAAAACACCGCGAGATTTTCTGTGATCCGTTCCTGCCACCGTATAACAACTAACGGGAGAGACACAGTGTAGATAGAAGCCTACCGTTACCTTGAGCTGCCTTGAGCTCGATCTTGCTTTCCGCATCAATTTCGTTGTCTAAAGACCGAAAACTACAAAATGATAAAATTGTCAAATAAATGATTTTGTCATTTTTAAATCAAGAATCTTCATAAGAATAAAATCTATTCTTATTACAGCGTAAAAAATCGTTTTTGATTTATAGTACAAATATATTAATTTATTAAAATGGCAAATAAAATTGTGCAAAAAGCAAGCAATATTTAACAGTCAAATATACACATCATATATACAAGATAATTTAGAATTACAGTACGCTCACGTAACATCGAATCCTTTATTCCGATCTTGCAAGATCTTTCGAGACGTTCAATTCTCAACATAAAATGCATAGTCATTCAGGACGAGAGTCGACAGCGTGGCTTTTATATTATTGTCACTGGATGTAACCCCGTGTCGGGTATTGCGTGAACCGGCGCGGCGGGCCCGAGCGATTAAGCAATAAACTATTTTATCTTTGATCTGCGCAGCGCCGAATAAGGATTCCGTACAAACAGTCCGCCGGCATCAGCTGATGAACGATGGTCCACCTTGGCGGACGATGGTTCGTGGCAGACGGGTTCGCTGGGGCCATGACGCGGGCTCGTAGGGCCCACTCGGGCTTCGCTCGTGTCCCTCCCCGTTCGTCGTGGAGCCTGCTCAGGCCCGGCTCGATCGGTCGGTTTCCCAGCGCCGGCGATTGCACGCAACCGGGACCCTACGCCAGGCCCCAGGTTCGATCGCTTAGTGTAATCCAGTCGGTAAAGTGTAAGTGGTTCACCTTGATAGGGCCTCCTTTACCTCGAGGCCCTCCACCTTCTCTTCCCCGCCCCCCAGCCCCTTTGAGATACCACCGTTGCCACCTTCTACCATCGGGTCCTCTTCCCCCAACCTCCGACCATCACCTTCTTTCTCCCCCCGTCCCTCATTCTCCAGCTCTTCCTCTCGTGTCCTTCTCGCACCCGGAGGGCTCCGGCAGGGCTGTGCGTTTCCTCCTTGTGACCCGAGGGCACCACGGGCTGGCCCGCCCATTTGTAGCGCCCATGTCTGCGACCAGCCGCCCGCGGAGCGATACATGATTCGTGTGTGTGCGTGCATATGGGAATATGTGTGCCGGTTAGATCGCCGTTGAATAAATTCTCCAAGTTTTTTGTCGGTTCCACGTTGGTATTTGGCATATTTAATCAAATTTAAATACACGATTAATTAGTGAAATAATATTAAAGATGTTTGATGATTATTAAAAATAAGCTACTAAAAGAGCGAATAGCATCATTGATTTTTTAAAATTCGAAATTGCGGATTTTAAAATGTTTTGAATTAATAATGTTGTTCAACAATTCCTAGATTTCAGCTTCTCGAGCTCTGAAAATAAGACTTAAAAATTTTTTGTTCTTTGTCTTTAGATCTTATTACCTTAAGTTCCTCCAACTTGTTACTTTTTCAGACCTTAAAATCGATTTTAACTTCTTAAGTTTTCTCGAATCTATCTCTTTTAGTACCGACTTCTCAAATCTTGGAATTTTGAAGAGTTATTAAAATTTCGATTCTTTGAATTTTTATTCGTATATATATATTTTTATCCATATGAAGTCTTATATTATTCTTGAATATTTTGCAACCGTCATAACTAGTATTTATTCAAAAGTAGTCAAAATATTGCACAAGTTTTCATATGTAACTAGCAATAAAATAATTTCAACAAGATTTATAATCAATTTCGCCTCCAGACATCGTCGTCCTTCTGTCATTAGAGAGATGACCAAGCGACATGTACTCGTGGCAGAACAGTGTGCGTAAATGTGCGTTATAAATGCGCGTTCATACGTGCCGCCGTAACTTTCTTGTGCTAATGCAGCCGGCGAGAGAAAGAGAATGAGGGAGAAAGAGAGAGAAAGCGAAAGGCAGAACGAAAGGAGAGTGAGGTAGAGAGAAACCAAGGATGCAAAATGTCGTGCGCACACGCCCTGCCGTAATTGCAGTTTGCGTTTCTCACGCGAGGATCTTCGACGTGATCTTCGGCTTCGTACGAAGCTGCCGCTGTAGGAGAGGACGATAATTCCCGACGCGCGATAAAACCATTCGATTTATGTCATGTGGTTGAGAGATGATGATCTCGACGGATTTTGGCAAAGGATGAATCTCTTTTAAAATGTAATGTCGGAAATAAACAATATATATGATTACGAGATTAATACTCAATAACATAATTACTACAATTTTAGTTTCGTAAAGATTAATACAATATTACACCTTAGAACAAGATTGGATTACCTGGCTAAATATATATAATGGTCTCTATATCCTTTCTTTTTTTTTAATATCTACACAACTTTATGAATGCTTAAAGATGTATATGTAAAAGTGTATGTAAAAATTATTTAATAAGTTTTGTATATTTGTAAAAGTTATGAAAATCGGTACACGAATTTATAATATAGAATTTATAATATAATATATAACTATTTTTTCTTATAATATTTCTTTAATCTAAAATATGTTAATACTTTATAATGCTTTTGACAAAAATAGAAAACATGTTTTTATCCCTATTAGTGAGTCCTCTAAGCGGTGATAATCCTATTAATGTGCCCCCAATTTGTATGCCTATTCACATTGACTCATTTTAACATATAGTTACTAAAACAAGTAATAAATTTAAGCTAATTGTTTATGCTAATATTATATTACATAAATCATTTTTTCAGTTATATTTATCTCAAAGTGCTCTCATAACAACGTTCTCAGGTCCAATACAGGGCACATTAATAGGGATAAGCTTAAAATTCTTCATATCTTTCGAAAAATATTTAAAATACTTTAATACTTGAAAAATAAAATATTATCTTCGATATCGTATGCATTAATAATTTAATTTAACAAAAAAAAATATTTTTTCTTTGTGCTAGTTTTCTTTATGACATATCGAACAAAAGCACTAGTAGGGACAGGCACAGTAATTCAGACAGTTACTCTATGTATTAATAAAAAAAAAAACAATCGCTGTAAATAATTCAATTACGTTTATATGTTGTTCGACGAATATATACGATTAATCACTCTGATTCGAGTGCAGAAAGTTAAGAAGTAGCGAACACTACGTAACTACATTGCATGCACTAAGTAATCTACTTTTGATAGTGCTTACATTCAAGCAGAAACTCGTGTAAAGCGTTCTATTCAGACGATTCTCCCAGGGTGATAATCAAAGATGAACCTGCGATCGTACGAACCTGCTTTGAACGAATCGTAATGTATCGTAACGAGAACAAAGTAAATGTTACACTTGCAACGCAACAACTTGTGACAATAAATTAGTTGCGCTCTAAAAACATTTGCTGGTTTTGGTTTCCATAGAAAATGCAGACTGTCAAAGATTCGTCACGTTATGTCGGTCGCGATGTGACACCGCGAAAGATTGGAATCGTGATCGTTCTGAAAGGAATAAACCGATTGGATCTTGACGAATCTACTTGACAATAACAGAAGAAAATGGAGAAACAAGGAGACAACTATTGTGGCAAATTGCGTGTACGTGCGTGAAAGCGAGAGAGATCGATTGCCATTATAAAAGTTTTAATCGCCACCGCCAGTCGTTGACAAAAAGCGTTTCCGCCGTCTTCTCTCTTGAGTAGTGCCTGATGGCGGACGTGCGGGGTTACCGCGGAGGCTAGGTTGATAGGTAGGTAAGTAACGCCTGGTTTGAGCCCACCGCTAGAGATTAATGGACGCGTTTTTCGCAGCGGAAGTAAAATGCCGCTTCACAGGGACGTCCATCGATCTGTCCATCCGCCGCAGCTGATCCCGAGATCGAGCGTATCGTTGATTGTACACATCGGAATTCCGTCGATTATGGTCAACAATCTGTTTAGTTTGTCTGGACTGACTTGATTGCTTTAAGTAAAATGAGACGAATTGAAATAAATTAGCTTGCGAAATCGAAATGTCTGATAGAGATGAAGCAAGCTATTTATTGCTCAGAATTTTAATAATAATAATATAATAATAATAATAATGAAAATCCGTGAGATTTTTTTCCTAAAAAGACTAATTACACTGTAGATCGTTTTCAAATGAATCTAATGACAAAGTTAGCAAATTTAAAATCATGAAAGATCTCTACACATAAATTTTTGCAACAATCCAGACATTTTTCAAGTTTTGACGTTCCCTATATTGAATCCATCATTTTGAATTTGTCAGTTTTTGACATCGGATTTATATTCACCTAAAAAGCCCTCAAGTTTAAATAAATATAAATATATATTGAAAATTGTTTGATACATTATGTCAATGATTTAAAATTTATGCATTTCCGCAATGATCATATTTAACTATGAATATTTTATTAATTATAATCGACACAAAGAGAAAGATTTCTTTGAAAACTGAAAATCTTAACAACATATTTAATTTTTAATAGCAATAAAATTTTTTCAACTTATCACATATCATAGTTATAATATAACAAAGTATTTGAAAATAGCCCTTTTATGTAATTTCAATTTCAAATTTCTCTAAATTGTGATGTGACGAAGCAATCTGGAAAACAGATTCATGTTCAGCATTTCAAAAAACTATAGAAAATGACTAGTCTCGTTCCATTAATCTAAAAAAGAAGACAATGATATTTGTAGATTCTTTCTTTAATTTCTGAAAGTTTCTTTAAAAATTATATGCTTACATAATAATAAGTTTTTATGTATTACAGCATATTTATTAGAAAAAAATTTAAAGTCGATATATACCATTTTATTGTTATATGTTAGAAACTCCCTTAAATGTAATCTTAAATCCACTTGTTGATGACAGGCAAGTCGGATATCTGAACATGACGTTAACTCGGCCGTTGTTGAGTGGAGACTGCATAGGTGGTGAAGAAAGATGGAAGTGGCGGAAAGGGCAAACAGAGTACTAAACTATGCTCGAATTAATTATCGAAGTTCTAGAACGGACAGTAAAACCATTATACAAACGATATTTACGGATCATCCGTCGTTCTGACCTCGCTCCGTTCCTTCGTTTTCTCATGTTTCTTTACACGAGTTCGCGACTGACGTGACTCTTTTTGCATGATGGCGAACGGCGCGAAAGTACGACGATAAAGAAATAATTGGTCCCCGTGGAAACGGGGAAATGGTGGAAGTATAAATTGATTTTGATTGCATCACATCGCAATTCTCGTGGATGAAAGTCTGTTTCGAAAAAATATTTATTACTAAACGATTAAATAGCTTTAAAGAGGGACAGAAAATTTGTAACAATTGATGGAAATATACTTAAAACTAGTGGCTCTTAATTATAACGATTGTATATTTATACATATTTTTGTATTTGCACAAGTTTGTATAATTTCACATGACAAAAACAATTCTCTTTCCATAATACACTTTATACTGAAATATCATTACAATAATTAAAAAACACTTGTCCTTCTTGTACCACTTAAAACGTTTATTTTAATCCACGATTTTGAAAGAGTCGAAATTAAAAAATGTTTCTTCTTTATCACGACGAGAGCTGATGATTCGGAAATAACGTACATCGATGGATTAGTGGCTAGTCCTCGTCATGCAGTTTCGTTTTTAGGAAGTGAATTGGCTCGAACCGAAACACCGCTCGTTGGATTGAATTATGCCATCGTCTTTCCGAACGAACGTATCGGAAGCCATCGATGGCAGCAAAGGAGAATGATGAGAAGAAGGAGAAGGAAAAATAAAAGGAGAACGAGAAATAAAAGAAGGACTACTCGATGGTGTATACCTCCGGCTACTGCATACGCATTTATTATAATCCACAAAATCCCGAAGAGAAGATTCTGCGAGTTACCCTCCACGCTGCGAACAGGATTGAAGCGACCGATAGAAGAGGGAGAAGGAGGCAAGAAGGGGGCGGGAGAAGGGTTCTCTTCCGAAGAGAAAATATATTGTCAAAACAAAAGCAAGATGAGCTTCCCGCGCACCGTATGAAGCAAAGGTAGAGAGCGAAGCCGACGGGGGAAGAGTTTAGAGGAGAGAATAAAGAGAATGTGAGGCGGGGAAGGAAAGAGGCCCAGGTCGAGGAGGTAGCCTCCCTTCTCTATAGTAACCTCAATTTTTGAACATAACTCATGCGCGAGCGAACCACGTTTAAATCTTCTGTCCGAATAATAAGAGGAGTGCATTTACTTTGAGGCTACTGCGGTGACAACCAATCCGGAGTCCGTCGAGAAGTATAGGAATGAGAAAAGGATAGAAAGAATCGATGAAGAAGGAGAAAAGAAGGAGATAGCGATGGAGAAAGGGCACGTTTGGCAAGGCCGAAGAAATCGTTATTCTTCACTGGGTTTGCCAACTCGCGAAATGGTCCTTTGATTTCACCGATTCTGAAGACTGCCAGATTGGTCGTTTCGACGTTGGCCACATAGCTGAATCTAGACGCTCACGTTTGAACGCGCTTTCTGAGTATCTATATGGCAGCACTTTTCTTGAAGATCGATACTTCCGTACAACTAATTTGTAGGTACCAATTTTATGACTAAAAAAGTTTTCCAAGCTTATTCATGAATTATTCATAAATATAACAGATATCTTCTGCTTGCACCTCTCCGAAAATTTTTCAAATGAATTCTTAATTAGAAGCAAATTTGACGTATATTTTCTTATATAAACAAATACATTATTTATTTCAAAATATTCATGCTGCTAACATATTCTTCTTTTTATGTTTTGTGAAACATGGCATCAGTATGATTAATATCATCCTTGGAACTTTCGCAATTTTTCAGATGTCAATTGTGCTAATCCTCATTAGTTCCCATATCTCCATTAGCCTCCGTCAAACAGAACTCGTACGGCTCCCAGTTTACGCTTTACAGGATATTAACATAACGCGTCCCGAGCACTCTATTGAGAGCTGACGTCAATTAATACGAAATCGTTCGCCAAGGGCTCACATGAAATGGATTCCGTCTGGAACTCGAATTACCGGTTCTCCTAGTGGCGTAACAAAATAACAATCGAGTCGCGCGTGTCTCGTTTTATGTGTGTGTGTGTGTGTGTATATATATATATATATATATATATATATATATATATATACACATACATATTTATTTATTGTAATATCGTTTACTATTTCTTTGATGACGAGGGCAACTTCCTCTCGCGAACACGCGCGGACAAAGTGATACTATATCGGCAAATCGGTCGTCCATTAGTAATATCGATGCACGCGCACACATATCAATATCTTTCGGCGAAAGTGCACGTCTGTTGCACGTTAAGTAACAAGATAATCAAGCGGCCTCGATTGCACGTCCAGTCCGCGAGCTCGAGTACTTATCTCGTTACGCGCGCGGAGTATTTAAAGACGATGCATGCAAGCCGCTCCTATGCAACGAATCTAATTAAGGTCGGTACTAAAGCGCGCCAACGCACAGCGAAACACGCGCGTATATGGCACTAAGAGATTCTTCAGATTACATGCTTCTCTCTCAAGTGATGATTTTTAACAATGCTACTTCTCTCTCAAATGATTTTTAACAACGATGATCGATATCTAATGATGTTTTTGTTACGTCTGTGTCTTATGAAATAATATTAAATGTTATCTTTATAGATAAAACGAAAAAGATCTTACTAAAAATATATCACATTGTCCGGAAATATGATTCTTCTGGAAATATATTATTAAACAGAAAAATCTAAAAAAAAACACATATTTTTTACATGTTTTTTGTTACTAAATTTATACGTATTATGTGTTACATCATAATATATATAGATTATTCTTAAATGATAAAGAAGGTCGGAAAATAAATCTCTTATTTTTAGTTCCAACATTGTTCGTTTGAATTATAAGAATGGTTAGTATTTCTTTACGGAGAATTAATATAATATCTCTTCATCAGCGTATTGCTAAATTGGTCGGAAAACAGGATTGCACGAGACACCCCATATGTATGTGCACTTGTGCGATACGGTAATTATTCAGGGAGCATGTTAAGCGTCCGATGTATGTAGTCGCAAAATGTTGCGTAATGCATCATGAGAGCATAGCAAATACCAAGCTCTCTAACTCAGCGATCGAATCAAAATTAATCGACGCACGAAACCGGTTGCGCAATCCTATCGCCTCCCGTGAAAGTGAGACGAATCGAGATTTACGGGGAAACTGATAACCTGTCGCTTCTCACATTTTTCTCATCTCAATGTCTTCACGCAAAGTAGAATGTCCTGATCGGCACTCATTGATATTTGCCAAGAAGTCGATTACGCTCGAGCGGAATGCCGCTGAATGCCGGTTCTACGCAGAAATATTCTTAAGACAGCTCGACATTAAATGTGTTTAATTCTCAAACAGGAAACTTTTCAACAGCGATTGAAATTTCCACTGAAAAATATCAGTGTGGTTTTTTTCTCATTCTTGTCATTATAATATTTTAAATTATCTCAGATATATTTCTGTTTCAAAAAGAACAATGTGAAAAATGCATTCCATCCACAACGTAGGATTAACGTTACATTCCGAAAGTCGAAAGTGGAGCATTCCATCGTCGTTCGGCCTCCACGACGTGGGATATTCAGTCATCACAATACGATATCGAGGTACACGCGAGGTACGGGACGGGCCCGCAGGCTTCGCGTTTTCGGAGCGAAAAGCGCGACCTAAACGAAAGGCTGGCGGACTTTTTAATTTCCCGCAAAATGGAGTCCTTCTCGCTCCACGCCCATCCCTTGTCCCACGTAGTGATAAAGCAAATAGAGCCGCTCCCGTGGCGCCGCAATAAACCCCATCGCTCTCCATCCTGTCCTTCTCCGCTTTCCACCCCCTCCCGCCCATCCCGTCCACTCCCGAAATCGCGCAATTTAAATAAATTTACATCCGTTTGTACGCGAATAAATTTCACTTCGTTCTTGGCGCCTCTTCCTCTCTCTCTCTTTCTCGTTTCTATCTTTCTCCTCTCGCCGCCTGGCTCCTTGTCCTTTACTCGGCGCGCGGAAATCATTTCGGCCCAGTCCCTGTCCCTGCGGTTTCTCCTTTGCCACCGTCGATGAATAATCAAAAAGGGGCGTCTTCCGCGGCCGGCCGCCGGTTGATAGCCACCGCTTGACGAAACGTCGTGCACACGGCAGCCGATAAACAAATGCATATTCGCCTGTGAGTTTGTCGCGGTCGCATTCGTGACTCCTCGGCAATCTTGACTGTTGTCATTTCGCGAGAGAAGAAAAGACCAGAAACCTTCAGAACTTTCTCGTATCGTGAAGGCAGGATTAAAAAAAAAACAGAGAGCATCCCTTTGTCTTTCAAGATTTTAGATATCGGATTGTCATTAACTGCGCTGGGCATAATTGAAGAAACCGTCGGATCTCTGCGAGGCGATTACATTTCTTTCTTTTCCGGATCGCTGATTGGGAGGAAAACAGCGACGTATAAACTGCCCGTGCCTGTTAGTTCGCTTGATCACATTCTGATCGAGCGCTCTCGTTTTGCGCTTATCGCGATACTTGACAAGTCACGTTTTAATTACGTACCCGTTTATCCTCGATTAGCCGCCTCTCGGCGTGAAAAAATCTTTCGCTCGTCGTTTTAAGCTAATGACTTGCACGACGGCGCATAATGGAGAAGATTTCATACCTTGTGCACGATCTTGTGCTGTTCTATTTGCGATTCCGACGCTCCGGTGATAGGATTCCCTTGCGGGACCATTGTTCTGTACGGTGAATCTCAAAACGGCTTCTTGTCGAGCCTCCTCACAAAAAATATCAACGTCACACGTGTTTGTATACGGGATGTCAAAGAATGTACAGGGTCTATTTAGAACGTAATCTCCGCAAAGAGGAATTATAAAGAATCCTTATTTTTCAAGAAGCAGTCCTCCTCGTCAGATAATTGTGTCTGTATAATAATAATAATAATAATATTATAATAATAATAATAATAATGAAAGTGTGCGTAAGAGCGTCTGAGAGCATGACGGATTCGAAAGGAAATGAAAAGGAGAGGGAAAAAGGTCGAGTCCCTCAAGCTACAAACATGAGACGCTATCAACAGCGTCGCGCTTCGCGACAGCCGCGATAAGAAACGTCGCGCGATGAAAAAGGCTGGGGCCTCAAAAGGAAGGAGACAACAGTGTTCTATCTCGCAGACGCATTGTCGGCCGACATGCGTACGTACGCCAGGCACGCGTATATATGTACGGGCACACACGCGAATAATATGCCCGCCTGGAGTCAATGGCGCTCGGGGATGAAATACGACGCGTAGACGAGCGAAATAGCGTTCGCTCTTTCTGTTAACCCTATCGCGCGGAGACGCATCCGGGACATGTAATAAAGCCGATAATAATACCGAGTCGTGGATATTTAGTGCTAGTTGTAAATCTCCGGGTAAATCGACGCCGTCGCCGCTAGTCTGAGTGCGTTAGGCACTGTCGGCAACGAGCTGTGTGAGCGCAATCAATGTCAGAATTGACACGTATATGTCAATTTTGTTTGTTAGATAATTCAAACTTATTTGCAAGTTGCTAATAATTTATTATTGTCAATTCATGATCGGACTTATAAAAAAAATACTTAAAAAGATAAATGGGATCATTTAATGTAAAATTTTGAATGATATACTCTCTGAATTCTTCGGAGTGAAATCTCGCTCTAAAGAATGAAAATTGAACCAGTCTTGAAAAAGAATGGCTCAATTTTCAATCTTCAAGAGTGAGATCTCTTCAGAGTGACAATTCACTCTAAAAATTTTAGAGAATAATTTGATATAATAATGCAAAAATGCACATACAGCTCGTAAAGATAAAGCCTTATATTTAATCATATTCTACAACACTTTAATATTACATTTATAATAATGAAAACTTTACTGTGGTATATATGGTGATAAGCCATACAACAATTCTTGGATAAATTCATAACGTTTCGCGAAGAATCTTTTCAGTCGTGCTAAATTTATTTAAATTAAGCGATTTCTAAATCTTAAATCAGTTGTTTAAGCGAACTTTCCTACCTGAGACTATTGTTTTTTTTTGAAAATTATAGTATATAATATATAGAAGAAAAAACTCTGTTTATTGATTAGTTCTTCAATCTAAACAACGTTTGCGAAATTAGCTGTGAATAGCACATTAAAAATTAGCTTTGAGCCAATGTATGCTATGCTCCGGACTAAAGTTGGCATAACATCGCGGACTTTCTAGATATTTCAATGAACTGCAAATTAAATTATGCAAACCGCGTGAGGAAACTCTGCTATCAGCATTAACCGTCGCCGATGTGTACATCCACGGAATTCGTGTCAAAGGCACGGCACGTTTAAAAGCGACCGACATTTGTTCCATTAGCGATGCCATTCGGCATTAAATAAATACATTGGATTTCAATGCATTATGCAAACGCCGGCCATTCCATAAACAAATATTATATATCGATCCATTAAAACAATTTATTGGCGAGCATGTTGTTTCGATTGACGCGCGTTTAACAAAACGTGTTTCCCATCCGTTCAAAAGAGCTTCCGTTTGATTATGAACAGAGCAGTAATCATCACTTTTAAATAAACTCATCAGAGACAAGTATTGTTTGGTCAGCGCTTGAATTCTATTGAAAGTCATTGATTATCATTATTAGCAAGAAGGACAATTTATACAATTCACTCTTACTAATTTGCAAATGACTTTCCACAAAATATATTCATTATAATCTTATCACAACTTAGCAGATACATTTTATCGACTTTTGAACTTTTAAATAAATTTCAAAAGAAATGATATTCTTTTCAGAAAATACAGCTATTTATATGCTTAAAAATTTTGTTGTGATAATATAAACAATATATTAATTTCTGATAATCCTAATACATTCGCTAATATTACTTTTTTTATTCTTGTATATCAGAATACACTTATTATTTAGTTTTCATATAGAAATTGATGTGTTTCGATCGTCCTCCATATTATTACGAATGTACGATGTACATGACATGAACACGATTCAAGCGTTGATTTTTGTCTCTATAACATAACCATATTTTAGCGATGATATTTATAGCCTGTTGTAAGAATATTTTTTTTTATCAACATATTTTTACATACATAAAAATTATTTATGAATACTATTAGAGACATTAGTTATTAGAGTTGGATATTGTTATTTACCTTCAGTACAAAATCAATACGACGTAAAACAGTTGTGGATTTTTGCTTTCGTACAGAGAGATTTTTCTTAAAAAGCACTAATTAATTTCGAGGAACCAAAATGACATAAGAAATAAATACTAAATTTGTTTTAATTTTAAGAATAATCAAAATGTTCAAATATAACAAAAGAAAATTGAATTGTTTGATATTTTTTACAAAGAAATTTATAATTGAGTTCAATAAATTCACGTCAACTCCGGAAAGTTAAATACATTAATATGGATGGTGTATGCACGCGCATACACACACACACACACACCCACACACACACACACACACACACACACACACACACACACACACATACACGCTTCTTTTAAATTAAATACGTATTAATTACATTGAATTAAATACGTCAGCTCTATAATCATACATTTAATAATAATTATATAAACGTTTATATAATTATATTGATAATTAAATAACCAAAATATATTATTAAAATAAATAAAAATTATTTAAACATATATTTCCATTCTTTAAAAGAAATATGTTTTAATTGTTGCTGCTTTTCTGTAATTCTGATTGCTTCTCTTGCTTAGTTTACTGTTAGTGCAGGGATTGCATGTGATTACATGATTAATATTTGTATATTTATTCTTTCTAAAAAATAAGAAACAGAAAGGTAGATAGCGCATGTATGTAATGTTCTAATATATAAAATATAATTGACAAGAATAATTAATTTAGAATCAAAAGATTATTTCTTTTTAATGTGTTACAAAATACTTCACACTATATTTTGCAGTTAAATATACTTCCAATAAATACGCTGCCGTTTTGATTTAATCGACTGGGATATCAGATGATATATGTAGAATTCATCTAAACTTAAGAGAAGATCTAAGTGCTACTCATAAACAGCTTCTTGTTATTTCATTTGTTTAAAACGTGTGCATTTGGCATAAGAAAGATTTATCTTTCAATTAGGTCCTTGCATAATTCTAAAAATATATAGTATAAATAATAAAAGTTAATGACAGTCGTCAAGCTAGCTGGAGCAAATGGCCGCGAGGAACTTTGGGTCTCAATAGCAAGATAATGCGCTTCTACTGCATTAAATTATAATGACGAATTTCCCATTCAATTTGGAACCTTTCATGAAAGTGTCGAAGCATCAAAGTGAAATTTATGTGAAATTCATGCAAAAGTAGTGTCTAAAAATAAAATGTTTCTTTGTTAGCCAAGTCACAGCAGAACAAATAGATATATAAAGTAATAAAAACGTATTTTTAATATTAAAATATCATTTTAAAGATCACTGTGAACAGCACAAACAATTAAAAAATAAAAGCTAAGCAGTCAAGTTGGATTTTAATGCTGAAAACATATCTTTAATTAAATTTAATTAATAATGACATATTTTAAATTTATATCAGTTAGGTTTTATTTTTATAAATCTTTAATTTTACGAGAGAAACGAAACTACCCTAATCCCGAAATGAACATTGATAAAACTGTTACAATTTCATAGCATAACTTCTCATTACTTGCTCTTCAAACTATTCCCTGAATACGAGTAATTTTATAGCAACTAAAATGTTATGTGTACACTTTGCGAATACGTAGGTAGTTTTGGTTCGGATAAATCAGACCTTCATTAAATTACAGCTCGCGACGCGTTTTGCTCGTTGCTACGCGAATTTCATGTTCGACGTCGTTTAATAACGAGCCACCAATTCTGTCGCCGCTGTCGTCGGAGTACACCGTCGTAGTACGTCGTTGGCGTCGTTAAGGGATGAGATAGTATTCGAGGGCGCGCAGTTCACGAACATCTCCTCGCTCGCCGGGGGATGCGTTCCTTTGCCGGGGCATTTTCCGGAGCCAGGACGGCGCGCATTAGCATTTCCGTTACCGTTACCTTCCTCGTGGGTACCGTCCACG
>NW_011627611.1:737716-761953 GCF_000204515.1 Acromyrmex echinatior | reverse complement strand
TATATATATATATATATATATATATACCGCACGAGCTTGCAGCTCGTCTGTAACGTAGAAATATCGGACACTCGACGTCGACCGATGCACCACCAAAAGATGGATGTTAACTTAAAAAGTTACAAAACCACTCCGTGCCATCTCGAGTACAGAAAATTTCTACACTACGATAATTTCGCATGCAAGCAAGTGATTTTGTTGACATTTAATTCAATTTTAATTCAGCTTACTTGAGTTAGATTCCATAAAACAAGAATGCATAATAAAAGCGTATGTAAATAATGTATTTCTACAGGATGTACTCTAAAAGATTTTAGATGATTCCTCACACAAATTTAAGACGAAAACTTTATATGTCCACTTGGAAAGTGCTCAAGTTGTAAGAAAAAATAATTTTTTTCAAAAATGTCCAAAACCACGTGAGCTATTTTTATAAAACTTTAAATATATACAAAATTTCATTAAAATAACCTGAGTAGTTTTCGAAATTTTCGGAAAAGACGAAATTTTTCCTTTAACACATCCTGTATCTTTGAAACTAAATCATTTTGCACATATGATTGTATGAAATTTTCGTCTCGAATGTGTGAAAATCGTCTCTAAAAATCTTTTTAAGTACTTAGTGTCTATTTTGTATATATCTTACGAAATCCGGTAAGACTTGAATCTCGAAACCAGGAAGCAAGCGAGACTTAGAAGCCCGATGTTGCCTAACGGTCTCCATCCCATGGTCTAACATCCATACAGAATCAGCGAATTATTATTAAATAGTCGAAACATTGAATTTATTTCGACGACCGCGTCGGTGTCTTATTGATGTAGGGACAAGGACTGCGCGCGTGGTCCGTGGGCCGGCACCGCAGGAGGCGGTCCGGGCACTCACCGGCCGCTACAAGGACCATAAATTTCATCGGGTCCAATATCATGCCTGTAACTCGTTAAGCGTTTAACCCCGTCCAGGCATGGCCTATCACCGTGGATATTATTTTGATACCGTCCGCCAGATATCAATCAGGCCATTGTTGCCGTCGCAAGCCGATCGATCGATCGCACAGCCGCTCGATCCGTGCGCGCCGAACGTTACACGCGCGGCGTTATTTTATTTTCAAACGTATTACCCGAATAAAAATAACGGATTACGCAGTGTCGAGTAACGGGTTAGTGCAAAAAAAAAAAAAAAAAAAAAATTCTCGAAATCCTATTCGGGGCCGGCGAGATATCCAGCACTACATTCGGCTTGCATTCCATCGCCGCTCGCCGAATCGAGATATCGAGCTTTGAGTATTTCATGGCTGATTGATAGCAGAATTTCTATTACGCCCGTTGAAATATGACGTGATAAAAAGCAAAATGAAATTGTGGCATTATGTATTGTGTATCGCGTTGGTATTCAACTGAGCTTTCTTCCAAAAGGCACTACATGTATTCATTTTTACGGAAACAGAAAAAAAAATATATGTGGTAGCATTCACTTGTGTATGTGTATAGAAATTTGTTAAAATCGAATAACGCATGGCATCAAATGCCGTTTCCAGACAAAATATGTACTTGACGTCAAAAGGTACCAAATCACATTCTGTATCCTTTGAATCTAAAGAGGAAAAAATAATATCACGTTTATCTTATTTAACAACATTTTTATAATTTAGTTAATTTTCATAAATAAATATTTTCGCATCTAATATTTTAATAAACAATAACGTTCTTTTAATATGATAAACTTTTAATATGAGTATATATTAAGATCTTTTAATTAGTAAAACCATAAAACTTGTTTAGCAAAGTGGCAATACATTGAACTAATTATTTGGAATTTATATAAATGGCTGAACATATTGGACATGCGAAGGGTGAAAGGCTAAAAGGGTATTCGACAGGGAAATGTGCCCCTTGGTGTTTCTGAATAATCGAAAACGCTGAGTGCACGTCCATGTTGCATTCGGATATCTTGAACATGTATATGGTATGGATACGTAAATTGTTGAGCAAGCAGTTCGAAAGTGGCCACTTTCGAGAAACACTTAATCTTGCACCTCGTTTATTAAAAAATAAATTCTTTAATTTGTATATATCTTTATATTAACATTATTTTTATCAAGAAGCTATTGATGATACTATCTTAGATTATCACTAGTTATTTGAAAATTTATTAACGTCCGATACAATGCCTATATAGTGCCATGTATACATTTCAATTTTTTTCTTTTCTATTATTTTCCTCACTCTTCCTCTTGCTATTAAAACATAGGTAAAATATTATCGCAATAAAAAATAAATCCATACAACTAGAATTAAAGAAATATTTGCAAATATCAAGAATAAATAAATATGTAAGTTTTATGTAAGCAACAAATTTGAAAATTAAAATTTTTACGATTTGAATTTAAGCATCCTTCATAAATAAATTCTCTAATAATATTGTCATATATTGTGTGTTTTTGTGTATTTTGATCTCCTTTAAGCATATAAAGCATTCAATAATATCTGACTTCCATCATCACTTTTTTTTTTAAATATTCTCATTATTATTTATACTCTCAATACCCAATAAAGCATACCCAAAGCATAAATATGCAATAAGAATAAAAGGAATATTTGCGAATATCGAGGATACATCATTTGCGTATTGATATAAGTTTAACATTTTCGTTAATATAAACGTATAATGCAATGTGACTTCAATGCAAGTCATTAATGCCATCGAATTGATAAAGCGCCGATGAAATATAAAGTTCCGATCGCTATCGATATGCAGATGCACTCGATGCAACAGGCATCAGGTGGAAAAAGGAGGAGAGACGCATAGATTGCTTTGCATACTTATGAATTATGAAGACGAGACCGACATATAGTCGTCTAGTAGAACTCTATGGTCACTTTAATCCGGCTTTGTGTCACTCGTTGCAACGACATATCGAAAACATTCATGAGTCGCATCGTTGCATTCTGCTCATCGATAATATTCATATAGCGTCAACACAACTTTAGTATGGAATGCCCAGCTAATCTTTTTTAATTTTAATGTGGATTAAGTTCTTTCCTATATCAGTACGATTAAGCTAGTTGATCATCCATGAATGCAAAATTGTACCATTTAGATGACTATAAAGAGTGAAGTTCTTATTTTTTATTATTTTAATTCTATTTTATTACTTTAGAACATAAAAATTCGCGATTTCTATGATCATATAATTTTCGAAGTTAAAATTCCAATCATTTTAATGCAATCTACAGGTCTTCAAATTTTACATGAATTGAATTGTAAAAACTTGATTTAAAAAAAATCATAGTTTTAAAATTAATTTAATAGATAATAAGATCTATTGTGTCTTTAATGTTAATTGAAGAATTAATATTAATTTATAATTTAAATTACTTAATATCGATTAAATAATATATGTCCTTTTGTAATATTTAATCGCGTGACAGCGCATATAAGATTATCGACAATATAAATTCCAAATCATTCAAAATTTTCTACGGAGAATATACGAAATGCAAATTGAATAATGTAATCGTCTGCAATGTTCCTTTGTATTCTCGATTGCGTTCTTTTTAAGCGCAGAAAAAAGTAAGGACGATCTCTCAAGAAGATCCTTCGAATGTCCGCTGAATGTTTAGTTCGAAAGCGTGCGTTCATTCTCGGCAATTTTTCTCTCTTCCCTTCTCCGCGGCATCTATTTTTTTTCTTTCTCCGTCAATGACCCGTGCGGGTCAGCATGCCGCTCTTTCTTTTCTTCGGGGTGTCCCGCGTTCCTCCGGCATCCTCGTCCTCCGCCTCTTCCTCATCCGGGGCGAATCGCGGTACGTGAAAGACGCACGCTGCGAGCGTGTGGCCGACCGTAGAATAATAATAACTCGCCGATAATGACCGGACGGACGGAGTCGCCGCACGCTGCACCGCCCGGCCTGGCCGGTGCAACATGCGACACGGCTGTGCAGATGTAATCTGCGCCCCTTTCTGTCCCCTCCCCTCCTTCCCTCCCCCTTAGTCGGCTGAGCTCTTTCTCGGGGCGCAGAACCGGCGCTATCGGAGAAAAATCGGCGTGTATGACGAATGAAGTTCGCCCGCACACACGGTGATGCAATCGGCGGTGATGTATATAGGCTTGCTGATGGCGCTGATACTATGGCGACCGTGTCGATGTGAAATAAACTTCAAGATAAGCATTGAAATCTGAATTTCAGAGCGTCCTTCCTGCATGTTGTCATAAATTCAAATCGTTCAAAGCAGCAGTGAGCGTCTGCTGTAGACAACTACTTTTTTTTTTATATTGTTGATACCGGAGGCTACCATTGTTCTTAATAGTCTGTGTTCTGACTATTATAAATAAATTAAGATTTTACATGTAATGTAGATTATGTGTGTGTATGCGCGCACATTCACGAACAAAATTTTGCAGAAAGTCAGTTTAATATTTTAAATAATTGAAATGTTGTAATATTAATAATAATAACTTTAAAATGCAGTTTTGATGTAATAACTGACTATAGAGGAATACAATATATTCTTTCTTTTTCCTTTTTTTGAAAAATCAGCTCTATATATATAATCTATATAAGTTATAGATAAAATTCTATTCTGCGATTTTATTCTGCGTAATAAGGCTAGTTATAGATAAAACTCTAAAATCTATTTATACAGTACAGAATAATCGATGTTCCTATAAATTATTATAATAGTTGTACTAGTTTCATAATAAAATTTTAAATTAACATACGTCAAATAAAACTGAACTTAATTTGATTTCTTTACATCATAGAGCTAATTCTACACAATCATATCAAAATTGAGAAGATCAGTTACAATGGCTTACAGAACTCGAACTAGAATAAACATTTAGAGGATGACAACGACTGTTCACCTTATAGCTATGTATTTATAGTGAAAAATTATATCAGAACCAAAAATCCTGGATTAATCATCTCTTTTTCTTTCTTTCTTTTGCAAGTTGGAATTTATGTGTTCTACATAACGATTCTATAAATTTTTACAAAATAAGTTCCTCGCGTATAACTTGTCCGATACATGGAATGGACGATCGATCATGCATGGCGCATTTCTCTTCCCGTGTCACTTTCTACAGCTCAACATTGAAATATTAATCTTCGTACGCTGTTTTCTTGCTTTCCCTTTGTAAACTTCCGCTTCTGATAACAAGGGCACGAGACATTTTTTTATTGATCGCGGGGCAGTTTTACGAAACGATGGTCGTATAAACGATAGATCGATATATGATCATACGTTAGTATTATTCGTGGGTGTGGACGCATATGGCTATTTGTAACATGCGTATACTTAGACTTCTTTAATTTTTAATGATCGCGAATGACGGACTGTATTGTCTGAGAGAACATGTGTGTACCGCGGATAATAGCGGCCTTTGACTCGGCCGGCCACCCACGCGCCCTAATGACAGTTCCATTATCGAGACGACAGTTTGCTTCTTTGTCCGTAAACTTGCGAGCAATCGTTGCAGAACATACGTCATGCTGTCTATCGATATCCAGACAATTGCCTCTATTAGGCAGCGGACACTCGCGAAATCAATTCTTCCGAGAAAAATGTCTGCCCTCAAGATTTACATAAGTTCTCGATGTAATAGTTTCTGATTTATATTTTAATGTAATAAATAACAAACATGTATGGGAGATAAAAATTATCGAATAAATACATTGAAAAATGAGATAATATAAATCTTTTGCTATAAAAATCGAAACCTATTTTTTTTTAATGAAAAAGCGTTATAAATATATTTATTGTATACAAAAAATATGTATTATTTTGTTTCTCTGACAATTATTATAATTAAGCGTTATTTTCTTATCATTATAAAATATAATGTTTTAAATTATGACGAATCATGTTATGAAATACACAACACGAATTATTTTGATCGGTTTCACGAAATATTGCCATGAATTTCTGAATCTGAATTTTGCATATAGAAGCACACTGAGAAAGAGATACTTAAAAATTTATTTGTGAGAAATATATTTATTTTACTGAAACAAATATTTATTTAATATTAACTGTATAATATTATTATAATAATAATTATTTTATAATTAGAAATTATAAAAAGAAGAGCTGTAAAGAAAACAAAAAAAATAGTAAAAAAAATGAGGCTACAGAGTTTTTTTATATTGTATCATTTTACACTTTATAAATTTATACTTAAATATAGACAAATTCCCTAATTTTATCACAATTGTGCTTTTTAAATACATGTTAGCAAATATATATATATATATATAAAATATGTATATGTATGTGCGCATGTGCTTATTGAGTGTGTGTATTTAATTAATAATAATATAATTAATAATAATAATATAAATTGATAATTGCGTTATTTTTCTTTTATTTCTGTCATTTAAAATTTAAAAAGGTATCAAAAAATCAATATTTTGATAAAGAAAGAATGTCTTCAATAAGGATTATCTTTTAAATATCCGGCTATTGAGACATTTATTAGTAGAAAAATTGACAGCAAAATGTCCGTGTCATCAGAAGATGGTCGGAAATTAGAATTCAATATATACAAAATATATTTGATAGAAAGAAATCACGTTCAGTAATACTCGAGCTCAAAGATGACATTTAGGAAATTATCAAGCAAATTAAGATTTCATTATGGTATGTTCGTCATGAGTTGTTATCTACGGCATTGCACAGGCAATGCGAGGTGACGCGACGCACGGCATCGAGTGTCAGATACGTTGCGCATGCAACGTCGCGTTGGTCTCGCAAACAACGCGGTTTCACGAGAGCGCCAATTAGCTAACGACGAAAGTTTCGAGACATCGTCGAGAAGCTAATCAAGATCCTCTAGATATCGTAATCACCGATGATACTGCCATAAGATGTCAAGCCATCAGCTCTGCACCGTATTAAGTAGCGAGACGGAAAAGAAAATGGCAAATTCCAATTCTGAAGTAGCGATCTTCACTGTAACATGATATGCAAATTCCCCCATTTCTGTAGTGCGAACCGTATCACAAAATTGTTTTGTACCCTTAATGATTTCAAAAATATGATGATTATCCAGAGATACAGTAACGTCTCGGCGCTAATCATATTTATGATTTCTATAGACTTCTATTATAATATCATGTTTAAAATTTGAATTACTTATTCCTCATCTTCATCTTTCAATTTATGGATGACGAGATATTACAGGCGCAAGTGTTACTTAACTTTTAATTTCTTACATTTTACAAAGATTAAGTACACAAATTAATTATATAATTACGATGTACAGTTTGACGTTTATGAGTTATCAAGATCTCTGCATTGACAGTTACTCTCGCAGCACAGAATGAGCCAAGCGAGAAAACTAATCACCAGAGCGATAAAGATAGCACCACTTCAATTTCTTACACAGCTTTGTTAAAAATGAAAGTATAGTTTTAAATCATTTTTAATTTTTTAAATAATATTTGATTATTTAATTACTATATAATTATGTAAATATTTATATAATTATTATTAATTACATAATTATATAATCGATGTATTTAATTCAATGTAATTAATATGTATTTAATTTAAAAGAAATGTGTGCTTGTGTGTGCGCACCCCATCCATATTGATGTACCTGCACATTTAACTTTCCGAAGTGGAATGTAAACCTTTTAGATGCGTTCAATTATAAATATCTTTGTAAAAAATGTCAAACAATTCAATTTTCTTTATGTTGTATCTACAAATTTGTATTATTAAAATGTACTATTCGTTTGGATATTAAATTCTTATTAAAATATACTTAATATTTAAAACATTGCTATTATAGAAATAAAAATTACGTAATGGTTGAAAAATTTTATGTACAAATTGACAAAATTTGTACGGATATACGTTGTAATATGATTTAAACACATTGGTTTCTGTCTTTAACGTAAATAATATTCTGGCAATGATATTTACAATCTGCTGTGTCATGTCTTTTCTATCAGGATCTGAAATCCTATGTACAAAAACTTCCTATTAGATTTTATTTTATATAAAAAGAAACATGTTACTACTAGAAAATTAATTACTTGTATGTTGAAAAATTGAATGCACAAAACGTACATTTTATAAAAGATAAAACTTATTTTATATTTAGAATTATAATGAACTAAATATCATAGACGCTATTTATAATTAGCTTTTTATTTTTTACCTCTAGCTAATAGTAGCTCTTGCAGTACGAAATGAACCAAATGAGAGAATAAATCCAATCATCGCGGAAAAGCGGCAATAATTAAATTTTTTACTGTAAAAAAAAGATAGTTCTATTCCAAATTATTTACATCCATCATGTTTTGCAATTTTTTAAATTAATTTTTTTAACTAATACTCTTGGATCAGTCAAAACAAAAATAATTTTTCATTGTAAATCAGAATTATTAATTTTTGTCGTCTTTTCACCCTTACAGTAGCAACTCGAATTTTTTAATTGTTAACTCTCGGAAATTATGAATAATTGCACATACGATGCTATTGATTTTTAATACGCGAGAACGTGAGAGAGACATTGGCATATCGCGGATGACCGGAGGACGTATCTCGGTAGCGAAATTTTTTTATCGTATCCGCACGGGATGGCAGGTAAATTGATTTGTGATTGGATCACGATACCGACCCTGGCTCAAAGTCGGGTTTTATGGGCGATTGTCGGCCGTGAGATCCCGGACGGCATGCTCTTCGTATAGCGGGCCTGAGCTTTTTTCGTCGCGACGGCATGCAATCGAAGCTCTGTTGCGATAGTGTCAGGACGTCATCATCCGTCATGCAAAACATGCGACAAACGCCATGCGTGTGAGGAAAAATTTAGTTTGCAAACTAATTTCGACAAGGAATAGAAGATGATGATTTATTTAGCAAAATAATTTCGACAAGGAATAGGAGATGATGATTTATTTTGCAAACTAATTTCGACAACGAATAGAAGATGATGGCTAAATTATAAGATTGTTTAGCCATAAATTTAAAAACTTAGATGAAATTGAAAATTAAAATAATGAAAAGATCCGAAAACTATAAAAGATATAAAACTTAGAGAGAATTATATACAATTATATTGAAATCGAATATTGTGATGTTTCATATTTAGATTGCAGTTTTTAACGTTTTAACGTTTTAACCTGGATTTAATATTTAATTTAAAAAATTATATTAATAGATATTGCTCTTATTATTATCTATTTAATATCATTTAGATAATAATAGTAATTTTTAAATATAGAAAGCTATCAGTATTGAATTATATAATATTTGCTATCGATCGTAAATTTTACGTACAAAAAAATAGATCATTTTAATTAATATAATACAAGCTTTTTATGTGTATTTCAGATTTTTAATGACAAAATATTTATAATTTAGATTTTTATAAATATGACAAATAATCTAATTATTAACTTAAAAAGAACACAAATTTATTTCACAATATCAAATTCAATCTTGAAATAATGTGGAACATATATATAATTCAATTATATGTATGTATGTCCTTATAATATTAAAAATGTATAACACAAACACACTTAAAATTTGAAATCACTTATCACACTCTTCATTATGGTACTGACTATTAAATTAACATAACGGACAGGATTTTTAAAAATTTAATTCTGTTTGTCTTAGCTTTAACATGGCAGATTATACCTTCTAATGAAGACATAACTACTATTATAGTTCAGCATTCAATGACTTTACTTGTACATAAAAATATGTATTGATATCATTTTAAGGTTAAAAAAACGAATTTTTTTTAATGTGTGTGTGTGTGTGTGTGTGTGTTCGATAAGATTAAAAAATTCATTCAGTCATTTTTATCTGATAAAGTGAAACTATATGATAAAGTGATATCTGATAAAGTGAAAATATATGATAAAGCGAAAAATAAGTATTAAGTTGACAGTAAATAAATACGTTTCGACGTGCGTTTATCATTATTAACTTAGCTTAATAAACAACTCAATCGCGATGTTCTCGCTGTCCACGAATCGGTCAGTATCCCGTAAATCCAGTCGCGAGCCGCGAGTCCAACTTTTTTCTCGTGTTGGAAGAAAAAGAAATATGTACGTGCATGTATTGGCAACTCACCAATCAAGATCTGCGCACATGCACATTGGTACATGAACAGATCAACTATCTACAAGGTGCCACGCATCTGTTTTTTCTGGCAAATACCGGATTACCTTGCACACGGCTGCCTTGTTTCGAATATACAGGATACATCAAAATCCGGACAATTTCTTTAAATAAAATGTTTTTAATGAAAAATTAATTATTACAAAAAAATCCTTGTATAGAGCCATACAGAGCACCCTGTATAGAATCATTAATTTGTAGAATTTATAGAAAATTATAATATATTTGATGGAAAAAAAAGACAATCTCCTTACTGTTTAAAAAAAAAATATATATATATATACTTAAATAAATTAAGTAGTATATTTGCCCAGGAAATCTTCCTACCAAAAATTGCCGTTCGGAATCGGCGTTTAAACTGTAAGCCTCCTTATATTTTGTATGAGGAGTGCGTGTATAGATATATGAGAGGGAAGCGCCTACGCGCTGAGATAGCGTACATGGCACTTGAAGAAAAAGAATTATAATTCGAAGACTATTATAGCCTTGATATTTTTGTATTAGGATTTTTGTTTCAAATTATCTCAAGAATACGTTCTTAAGAGGAAATGTAGTTATGAGACTCTCCCTCCCCCCTACATACAAAACAAATGAAGTATTTATCTTAACAAGAAGTATTTATCTCAAGAAAATTTTTAAAGTTTAAAAAAAGAATAAGGTTTTTTTTTATTTTATATAATATAATATTGATGACAAATTATATAAATGATAAATTCTACTTTGCTAAGCTAAAGTATAAACTGCGTATAGCTCTTGCAAAATGGTTTCGATATTTCTAAATTATTATTTTACATAAATATAATAATTCAAAACGAATAAAGGCCTATATTCTATAATAAATTTTTTCACAATTAAATTAAATCTTTAAGTATCAAAATAGCTGCGAGCAACGTGTGAAATCGCACAAATTACAATTACCCGTTTCATCCAAAAGGACGTGTAAAAAGTCCGCTCGAAAATTTCATGGTTACAGGGTGCTCAAAATTTATTTAAGCCAGAAAAAAACAAAATGACTCTTAATGTCATATCGACATACACTTCTAGGTACAAAAAAGCACACTTGGTGCTTTTACAAATGCTATTTACGCTTGCCGAGTATATAAATAAAGGAATAAACAAATGTTTGCACCCCGTACATTTTTTAATGAATGTTTGCTCACTAACGACAGTAAACGAAAATATACAATGTTCGAACAAATTAGAAGAGGACATGAGAGGAGAATAATCGCAGAAATGCGCTGCAGTGTTGTATCGCGATGTCGTTGAAATGCGACGTATCTGAAATATTTTTTTCCTCTGTACTGCTGGGTTATATCGAAAATGAAGGACTCATCAAAAAGCAATTTTCGGCCGCCTCCGCATTGCGGGTGCAAAACCAACGTGCTACTCCAGTATTTGGACATGCATTTCGTTTTCACGGAAATCGAAAGCAATGCAATTGCCCGCCATTACTCATTCCTCTTTTCCTTTAGTTTCGGAAACGCATTTTTCTTCATACATATATACATATATATGCATACGTATACATACACACGTGTATAATCAATTCGGTCAACGTGCAACTCAATTTTGCGCGAGTAGGTTGCATGATATGCTACTAAAATAATTAGAAAGATTTCACATTGTTCTTGTAATTTCTCCTCTTGTAATTTTCTTTTCACTTATATTTTTTTTTGCTTTCTTATTCAATTTTATAAGCATTGCGCTGCATCAACGTTATATTTTTAAAACCGTCTACAATTTATTTTTATGTCTCCATGAAATGTAATATTTTGACGAAATATAAAAATATCGTAGTTTTATATATGAGATTAAAGAGTATGCTTATTGAAATAAGTTCTATTAAAATACGAATTAAAATAAGACGAACTTAAAATATCTTTCAAAAATTAAAGATCTTATTTCATAACTTATCTATACATACTCTTTTTTCAACTCTTGATATAGACGCTCGAGTCCCTGGGACGCCATCCATATTGTTACCGTAACTTCTGTAAAAATGGATATATTTTAATTAATTGTTTTTTACTCGATGGAGAATTGATTAAGAAACAAGTCCATAATGACTAACAGTCAATAGAATTAAGGAGCTTCGAGATATATAGATTCAAAGAAAAAGAAAAGTTTAGAAACACGAAAAAAATCTCATTTAGCAAATTACACTGGAGTTTCTGGGACCCCAATGTATATAACTAGGATTAATTAAAATTGGCTCATAGACAATATTACTAGAGAATATCAAATGCTAAGATAAATGAATCAAAACTGATTCATTTCCTTTCTCATTACTTTCTCATCGTGAGCACTTAGTTTATGTAATGTCCAGCATATTTCGATTGCATTCATTGATCAGCTGACCACGTTATTATCGGCTACAAGCTGTGTAACTCTAACTACTCTGTTAGCAGAAGCGTAACTAACTCGTTACGACGACCGATAGACCGCTAGATTAAGTACACTGCTGACACAGTTGTTGCACACTTGTTGTTTGTTAACTGAAGTGCACGTAGACGCTAACAACGTGGACTACCATAAACATGCTTTGTTACGCTCACAGAGAACGATTTGTGATTTACTTTAAAATTTGCACAGTGTGCAATGATCAATTTGATTTAAATCCAACGTGTGAATCTTGCTGATCCGGTGTACGAAATTAGGACATTTGTAATGTTAGCACGATGTTAATCGTTTAGAAATAGAAATTAGAGTTTCTGAAAAATTTTTGATATATAAGTATATATCAAAATGATATAATTTGTCTAAAAAATAACTCGGCACAAAATTAATTTAATTTTAAATATAAACAGATAATAAATAATAAATTCGCAATGCGTAGAATATCTCTACCGTATTAGTTACAATCTAATATTGCAGAGCTAAAGTAAATTATTAGAGAAAAGAAATATGAATTAGATTATGTATGATTTAAACAAAATACCGAATATTATCACATTCGATAGATAATAAAGATAAAAAAAAAGATTCTACTCTTAAGTAATATTCTCAACGCTTTAACTTCAATCAATATCTTCTGGACGCCAAAACTATTTCACTTTCCGCCAACGATGTTTATCGATCTTGAAATCACTTTTGACTTTAGTTTAATTAACAGACTAATTAAGGATTTGTTCAGGTTTCTCATCATTCAAGGCCTTTTATGGACCTTTATCTGTAAGTACAAGACGACGACTTCCGATAAGGGCGATGAGCCAGCGAAACGGAGACATCATGGAGAACATCAGGTGAACGGTCTGCACTTGTTTCCTTGATTCCTTAATACCCTAATCAGAAAATTACGAGGGATACTGTGTATATTAAGCAAGATCGCAGAGAGACTAGCGAAACAAACGTAAACGCATCATCTACAATTATGAGAAAAACTAGTCACTTCCACAAACTGTCTTATCACGCTTACCTGATTCGTTTTAATAAAATTCGGAGATTCGACTGTTTTGATCCCTTACATGTAGACTTAAATAGCTTCTAAATGGGAATCTAATTTTTTTTTTATCGCGAGAAAATACCTGGTTGTCTCGATTACGAAAAGAAAAATAAAAAGATTTGAATAAATCGATTTTAAATAAGCTGTATTGCTTATTTAAAATCGATCTATATTGATTACTCTCACTCGATTACTTTATTGATTGATTGTTATCTCTTATATAAGACACATATACTTTCCCCCAAACTGAGGGTTGGCTAACAATCTAATTTCGGAAAAAATCCATTGTTATGAAAATGTCATAAGAGATAAGCCTTGTTCCGACTGTGGGATATTGCGCCATCGAGTGAATAAATGATACAATACTTATATACATATGGGGATATTTTTTTACAATTGTGTTAAAATTATTAGATGTTTATGAAAAATGTTTATTTAAATTTCTGAATATTAAAAAAAAATTAAATTATTCTCTATAACAGTTTATATTGTTACCATATGTAATAATTGATATGTGTTATTAAAAATCAAATCAAATCCTACATCCACTTTGATCTTAAATGTTTAGAAATAATTTCTATGCATTTCGTTTGATAATAAAATCATGAGAGTAATAGCGATCGACCTGGTCCACTCAGGATCGACAAGACGACTTCTCCCTGATCGATGATGATGTACGGCACAAAAAATTGCGAAAGTAAGGGAGAACAACCGTGGTTTACGCACGGCGGCCGGCCTGGCGTATCGAGATATCGAAGCCCAAGCTCCGCCCGTTCTGCAGAAGCTTAGGGTCCACCAATGAAGATCTGAATCCACCAGCCAGCACGCGACCAGTTGGGCTAAGGGCAAACGTAAAACTCACCGATCGGCAAGATAACTGGTGTTTAACACGCGAGCCGAACCGCCATTAAGCCCAGCCCACCGTGCGATTTCCGCGCGTTCGCTCCACCGTCTCGCGGCGATTGATTTACAGCCCGCACCGGCTCTTCTTCCCGCGAAAAGAAAAGAAAAAGAAGAAGAGAAAGAAAAAGAAGGAGAAGAAGGAACGAGGGGACACACGCATACGCGTGCATGGCATCCGCTCTCGGATAAGAAAGGTGCTCTCGCGCTATTCGTGCAGTGCCAGAGTTCGTTGCACCGAACTGCAGTTCAGGTAAAGTCCCAGACACAGAGCGCACGTTCGCCGAATATTCGACTGTAGCTTGTACTTACAAGAGTAAGTATTACTTACCATAAGAAAGCAGAAGCTTTAATTCTAGAATACTATTGATACGTAAATTTTACGTACAAGTGAGCAAGATCATTGAGCGCTTAGCTATGCCTTCAGTAGTCATTAGGAAGTTCAATCTGCTAAAAGCTGTTAAACTAGCTAGCTTGCTAGGGCAAACTTTTAAAAACTCTGTTTTTATTCATCAGTTTGGTAGCTAGTATTATAATAGAAGGCTTGGTAAGTGATTTCAATTTTTAAGCAATTTTTAATCATGCGCTATTATTTTGTGTTATTATATTTTATATAAAAGGACACACACATACAATTGTATACTACATATCATTTTAAGATTAAATTTATGCTTATTCCCTTTTTTTAAGTTAAAAATTAGATTACTTATATATAAAAGTGTAAATTATAAATACTTTGTCATTAAAAGTATGAAAAATTTATGTTACATTAATTAAGAATAGCCTTATTTTCTTGTACGTATAATTTACGTATCGACAGAATCGATGCAATACTGCATCGTTCAACAGTAATAACATTCTAATTAAATTCTGACAGATATCGGCACATTTTGTTAATATATTTCCATGGGAAATATTATTATACTCAAATTATTTTCAATCACGTGTCTGTTCACTAAGTATGTGTCATTGTTACATCAATAATCACTGTGATTATTTGCGGGTACATCTAGCGAGTACCCATTGTTCCACCATTAGCCCTCTTGACCATCTTGATCATCTATATATCAACAATGTCTACACGGATATGCCCAATGACCATTATATCCCTCTAGTAACCCTGAGGATCAAAAGCATGTGTCTTTGAGCACTAATTCAATAGGATAAACAACTCTACAACTATCTCTATTTGAATTATTAAATATAAACGATTATAATTAGACCGAGGAAAATAAATCAAGAAAAATGATCCTATTTTGTATATTATATATCTTCCCCCCCCCATTTTGTGTTTTATAATATTATATACATATCGAATTTTATATTCGTATCCATACAAAATTTACACCGAAATATTGAACCACTAAGATCCGCTTTGATAAAAAATAAGATTATTTCTTTTTATTAAATATAATTTTTAATATGTGTTATGCTCATCACGGCAGATCGAAAGTACAAATTTGAGATATAAAAAAATAACAGAAATTTTGTTCGAAACTTGCTGTCATCACTATTATTTAAACAAAATTGAGGAGAAGAATCTTCAAAATATGTTTTGTTCAATTTTTTTTGTAAAAGATGGATGGCATAGTACAGTATTAAATTATTTACAGATATTCGAACCGCATTATATTCTTTAATTAGAGACAAACAAGATGCGTTTGTTTAATATTTTTAGCAATTTTTTAGTAATTTTTTAACCTCCTGATGATTGTTACTTTCTGTAAAGTGTATTTTCTTTCTTGTTTTCTAAAAATTATAAGTTTTGGACAAAACGCATTTTGAAAGTTTTAATTTGTCACGTAAATTATGAAATATTAATTATATGATCGTGTAACAAAAATTATCGAAAGAAATGCTAGAAAAAGTGCTATGTATATTTTAATGTTAGTTTACCTAAAAAAGTGTTATCGCAACGACAGTTTTTGCAAAAAGTTCACGGTCTCGTTTCGCAGAAACGCGACGAGTAAGTGTTAATCCCGTATCTACAAAGCGACGGTTAAAATTCAGTCGCAGCCCGAAGCCGCCCCCTCATAAAGGAAGCGTCGGTTCATAAATTGCCCCCTCGCCCTGCACGTCCACCTCCTTCCTTACCACCTCGGCCGCGACGCAACGATCTCAATTTTGAGGGTGCCAGCAAGAAACTACCACCCTCGACAAAACTTGGTGAATTCATTATAGGACGAACAAAGGCAACACCGAGGAGCCTCAGGCGACATGCTTGTGCGCCGCGGTAGGACGATGTGGCGTTAGAGCCCCGATGTGAGAAGAGCCAATCGAAATCCTTCGTAATACGGAGAACCCCACCGTGATGCTGCGCCGCTAATAAGTGACAATTGCCTGCCATTAAGTGTCGGTCATTGCGAGACGGGAATGGATGCCGTGCTTTTCCTGAATATAATGGAATATAATGGAAGTTGTACACGATGAAATGAAACCAATGAGAAAAGCGAAGGGAGAAAATAAGTATATACATACAATACGACTCAAAAAGTCGACAAATTTTCTCAATAAGCCTCAATCGAATAATTTTCATTGTTATATAGAACGATTCCCAGATGTTGCATAATACTCTTGATTATATTCTTCTAAATTTATAATCAATTATTTGATCTTGTAATAAAAATCAAAGCAATTTTTAATTCATTGTTCTTCATCAATTATTACAAAAATTGCAAAATAACAGGATTTTTTTATTTAGTTTGATCTGTTTCACTGCTCGCGAGAAATACAACTATTACCAGACATTTAAGTGCATATTTCTATTATGTTGTCCAGTTTTCTTTTAATTTTTGAAAATTGTTTTACGTTTTTTTTTCAAAATTATTTTTTAGTACTGCAAATTTCGAAATTAATGTAAAGGAAAAGTATGTAATATACTGCTCTCAAGTTATACAGTTACATTAGAGGATAAATATAATTTCAAGCATTAAAGAAGTTCAGTATACAGCAAGTGTCAATAAAGATACTTATTTCTTGTCGACATTTCTGAGCATTATTTTACGTCAGATTCTCAGTCGGATTTCATTCCTTTCCCGATTTGTGGAATTTGATTCTGCACGGTATGCGCACGAAATTGGCATAATCGTGTTTGTTTCGCATTACCTATCTCACGAGCAAGCAACATTGGCGAAGGAATGCGGTCCGATTATTCGGAGGAAGCCGATCTGTCCCAAGATCTTAGCAACGATCGAGACATCAGACTCGCCGATAACGTTGCTCAAAAACCTGTCATGAATTCTTCATGTTATCCCTCGCCCCGAAAAACTCTGAGACGAATCCGAAAATTTTCGAGAAAACCAATAAAAAGTTGATGATGCGGATATTTAATGGCGATTATGTCTGACATATGTCTAACTGTGATTCATAAAAGTGACGATTAAAAATTTAATCGAGCGTTAAATTTTTATCAAGAAAATATGGATTATTTAATTTTATTAAACAATTCGATAAAATTAATTAATAAAAAAATTGTTTGATATAATAATAATAAAGATGCATCTGTTTCTTTTTCTACATGGAGTTTCCTGTTTACATGTTCCTTCAACGTTCCAACGTATCCGATTACGTCGGAAGCCCCTTCGGGACTTGGATACAATTTTTTCTATGTAAAATGATAATGGTCGGCAAGCGGGAGCATCGGACATCATCATCGAGAAAAAAACCAACTTTTCACGCCCGTAAGACAAGACTCGTCGTGCGCCGACAGGTGTGTAAAATCATTTAACTTGCCGGATCAAATTCGGTCGTTCCTCCCTCATGATCTGGTCGAAATACATATAAAGGTGCAAGCAGGTGTTACGAAAGAAAAACTGTATTTACACTTTTCTGTATTTCGGAACAAGCAGAAAAATAACCACAAAAATATCGTTTTGAATTACAAATTGTCGGAATAATTTTTATATTGAATATATATTATTTATTTGCTACAACAATGACATAACTTTAAAAGTGTCATTTTGATTGCAGAAAAAGAATGAAGACAAAAAAAGGAAAAAAAAAAGAAAAACATTTTAAGAGAACATATTTTTATTCTTCTACAATCAATTATTATGTTAACAACGCATTTTAAAATTAATTCCAAAATTTTAATTCAAAACACATTCAAATTCATTTTCTGGAAAACTTCGTTTCCAGAGTCGTATTGTTGTTGTAGCAAAAAAAAAAACAACTTATTTCTACAAAACGATATCTAAATTGAACGGAAATACTATATATAGCTTACTTAAATTAGCTTAATAAATATACAACATTACTTAAATTCGATGAAATAATTACATAAAATAATATAAAATAAATAATATAAAATAACAAGTGTCTCTTTAGTATTTATATCAAGTGGGGAGAATTCTAGCTTTCTATCACCTATGAACACATTTATAAAATTGCAATAAAAATACGTATACGCACATGAGCGTCCCATGAACACATAAGAGATAATTCTTAAATTCTTAACCGTTTCAATTCGTAATTTTATGTTAAATCTTTATCAAAGGCTAATGGGAATGTCAAAACTTCTAAGCATCCAAAGAAGGTATGGGGCTGAGAAGTTTGGGAACCACTGAATTAAAGGAAGCAAATCGAGCTTCCTCTCGCCAGCGTTTCTCTCCCCTGTCGAACACGCCTACCGTCTGATCTCGTAACGCCGCGGGTTCGATTGGAGATCGGATTTCACGGCGTCAGGCGGCTGCGAAGAGGTCTTACGAAGTAGGCCATCTTTTTTATCGCACATCTCCTCAACGCTCGTCGTAGATCGCAGCTGCGGTCGTCGCGACGACCCATCGACTGACCTCGCCGACAGGCCATTTCTATTCTTACTTCACCTTTGAGACGAGAAAAAAGTGCGTGGAAGGGTAGTAAAGCTGGACTCGCCCTTTTCGTAATGGGTCTTTTTAGCACTTCGTTTATCTTCTGTCTAGACCCTACAGATGCACATTCTACATCATTCCACACATTCTACACCTTTCCACCCCTTTTTTCTACCTTTCTTCGAAAGCTGCCTCCCTTATCTCACCTCAATTGTAGCAAGAAAGTAAGTGCTTGAAGAGGATAAACTTAATTATTTCGTACGTGGTTGTATCGCGGAAATCCATTTTATGTGTTCCATCCGTAAAACGTTCATTTTCTTTGTGTTAATCTCATAAAAATGTGATATAATTACTTGACTCTAATGTTAAATATAATAAGAGAGAAATGTAATAATATACATTATTATAGTTCTCTCTCTCTTTTAATAATAATAATAATAATAATTATTATTATTATTATTATGTGAAATACAATATTTCACATTTCCTATTTCATACTCTCTTATGAAGTAAAGTATTATTTTTAATCACAAAAACTTCGAATTTCTGAATTCTCTCGTAATTCGCATTATGGATCTTTATTAACAGTTTACAATTGTACATCGCGTTTATTGTAAGAAATATCTACTATTGCAAAATTGTCGTATCTTTTAGATAACCTAGCAGTAAAAAAATGAAAAAACGGAGAAGTATAATACGCAATGCTTTCTCTATATCCTATCTTCACCTAGGCTGTTTAGCAAAATTTATTCTTGCGAGAGGAAAGCAACGCGCTCGAGAAATGCACGTGACTCAAGATCTGGTTGGAAACACCGCTGCAGAATCCTTGTAGAATCTACACGAGTGAATTTTCTATTTTCGCGATGCTGCCGGGCCACCGTACCGTTTCTCCATCCGACGCACGGCGTTTATACCGCCAAAGCCGCGAGAGAACCGCCACACATACTTGCGCAGCTACTTAGACCGGCATTACACTGTCTGCGTGCCGGGTTCCATAAGGTTGGTAGATTATTGATGAAGCCGCGGCCGCGCGAAGCACCACGCATATCCTGCTCGCGAGGATACAGTTATGATTGCTGCAAGCAACGGCGGGGCATTATTAACGTGAGAAAACGTGGCTACTTTCTTCCCTCTACCCTTTCTTCTCTCTTTCTCTCTCTCTCTCTTTTCCTCTCTCTTCTGGCATCTCGATTGACGCAAAGCTTGGTAATGGACATCACTCTGCACCGCTAGCAATAATCCGAGGGTCTGATAAAGTATTCGAGATAAAGATATTTTACAAAATCAGGAAAAGAAATAAAATTTACCACATATATACGAGTACATCTCAGCATGATACTTTAAGCTCTAACAATAGAAGAATTAAATACGTCATATATGATTAAAATTACTAGCATTCTGTTGCTAACCTCTACACTTTAGATATTAAAACACACTTCTCTTAATTATATTTATAATTGTCCAAAATACATTATAAAGAAAAATAAGAAAGATAAAATACCATATTATTAAAACTGAAATAAAATATTATTTTCAATATTTTCAATGTTTGACGTTTATTCTGGTTTTTAATTTGATGTTTAACTATATTTGCATGAGCATTGGAAAAGTCATGAACGGTAAATAAATGAATGTATACAATATATCCATTTTTATTATGTTTTAAAACATACACATATTTTAAAGTCTCTTCATTATATGATTAATAATCGTTAGTTGCAAATGGTAGATTACATTTGAAACAAATTGCATAGTACACTGAGTACAAATGGGCTCAGTGTTATCATCGATATGCGGCATCATTAATAAGAGTTGCTACAACGAGGTTCAATACTATCATATCATTATAAGCTATCGTTAATAACATCCTGTAATCGCCAAATGAATCTGCTGAAAGCAATCTACGATGAAAAACTGTGGCAAACGCATTGTACGAGGATGCCTTCTGTGATTTGCGTGGCCAATCGTGTAATAAAATTAATTTCCGGTCAGGTGGTTGACGTAACGCGTCCATTTGTTTCCGGCCGCGAACGACCTGGGTATCAGCGACAACAACGTGGGACCCATCGATGAACCGGGAGAGGACAGCGGGGCCACATTCCATCGGCTCGAGATTTATTTGTCGAATATAAATGTTGAGGAGGTATTTTTAATGGCCGACAATAGTAGCCTGATAGTGATCTGAGAAACGTATTATCGTTGGACGTCGTATATAATCCCGGAGGCATCGACGCAGCCAACAAAACGGACACACATCGGTCCCCCCTTTGTCCCCCACCCTTTCTCTCTTACTTCGACAGGGTCTCACTTCCCTTTCTCCAAATTATCTTTTTTCTTTTTTCTCTATCATTTCTCTTACTGACTTATCGACTCCGAAGACGAGTTTACACGATTTCATTCCTGATGATTATCCAAATTGAATGCGCTGGGGAACTTTTTATTTAGATGTATCATCAGAAATAAATCATTTTTATGTTCTGTTCGATAATTGCCTAGTTTCACAATTGATACAACCGAGATACGTAATCGTCCTTGTTGTACACTTATATATATTGATTATGACATTAATTTAAACAATATAATTTTTTTATATACGTACATTCTATTACATATGTTTTAACAATAAATATTGATGTCTATTGATTTTTATAAGACACCTTTAAATTGAATGATACAAATGTATGATACGATCATATGTTTGAGTCGATATGGTTAAAAAGTCCTAACAAATTAAAAATTAAAAATTTTAGAAAAAAAGTCTTACTTTATAATAAATAAAAAAGTCATCGTATACCAGAGAAAAAAGTTTTTAAATAAAATATTAGTAAGAGAATGACTTACATTTTGATTCAAACAGATTCGGATAGACCAGCAAGGTTAAGAGATTACGGTAAATTATAATAATGATAAATCAAACTACAGTCCAGAATTAAAAATCATAGAAAATTATTAAGGCATTTTGCGTATTTTATATCTATAACCATTCCAGAATATAATTTACTCGTTCCACTTTGTATGATCACTAAAAATCATTTAGATATGAACATATAAAGAAGTGAAACGCGGGATGACTTTACCCGTTTTCTGTGGAAACACCATTTTCACAATTCGCTTTTCTTTCACATTGAAAGATTCATTCGGGATGATCATCCAGAGTGAATCGTGTAAATTTGCCTTAAAAGAGAATCTTTCAAGCTCTTCTCGTACCGCGATCTTTACTTGTTCTCGCTCATACGATCCACGTTTATTCTATCTATGTCTTTCTTTGTCTCTCTTTCTCTCTTTCTCTCTCTCTCTCTTTTCTCTCTTCGTTCTCTCTCTTTGCTGACTCACTTCCATCTTTTTGCTCTTTCTTTCCGTTGCCGTGAGTAACGGCGACGCGCGTCGCCAAGTAAAGCCTTTGAAGTCGACTCTTTTGTAAATCGACGTTATTATTGTAATTGAATACTTGTTTCCCAGAGGGATATATCCTTTCGGTTCGCGTACTTACGACGCGGGGATCAAATCGGATCTCTAATGCTGTAGAGCGAAATCGGTAGCTGAACGAAACTTCACGCAATGACAAATTTTCACTTCAAGGAATGATTTAACTTTGACAAATCTTATAATTAATATTATATTTAATACATAGAAATATTATAATTATTAGCGGCCTTTTTTCAAATCAACGAATTGCAAGTGCTGTATGTTTTAAATATCATAATTATACGTACATCGACTTTTGCAATTGCAAATAGGACTTCAAAACAGGACTGTTGCTAGAAAGACGTTATTGAAATATCATTCATTTCGCATCGAAAGATTAACTTTCCGATTCTCTCTTAAATATCAAACATGCTATAATTTTTCTCAAGTTGCACATTTATCTGCAATTTTATCTTGTAACGAAGCACTGATAATGCAATTATGTATAATTTTTTTTTAAATTACAGTCGAGGCAAGATCGTAAAAAGACTGAGATGTATTTTTATTCAGTGTCGTGAGTAATGCAATTTTCCGGATTCATGCTTTCCATCTTAAGATTAGTTCGACGTTATTCCCACGCTTCGGCACTTAACGATATCTTTGAACAGAAGGAAGATTTTAAGAGGAAAACATTTATTTGTTCGTCCTAGTTATGCAACCGAAAGATGTCGGAAATGATTTATACCTTGTTGTGAAACACACGTGCTTTTAACCATGATAAACAAACACAAATAATGATATTGATTATCCGATATACTATATTTGAAAAAATGTGCAAACTAGCGATGGCGCTCACACAATGATTTGCGAATTTTAACCAGCGAGTGTTTTGAGTTTAATTAAGGAGTAAGTAATTAAGTGCGTGAAATTAAAGGCCTCACGTTATTCGGAATAAGTTGATTGGTACATGATGGTAAATAATTTGGAATTTGTATCGAAAATTGCAAAGAGGCGCGGATTATTACATACTGAACTAATTTTCAATAAAAAGACATTTATTAAACAGAATTCATGCAAAAAAGATATTGTGTGTGGTGTGATAAATGTAATATAAATATTCAAAATAAAGAAATATAAGTGAAATGAAAATAATACGTAAATACGTATAATATAGACTAAATTAATACATAAAAAAATAATAAAAGCACAATTCTATATTGATACATAAAAGATATTTTATATAAATATGTTCAAAAAGAAACGTTTACGAGTAAATGAAAAAAATAACAGAAAATCCAAACATTAATATATAACTGAATATTTCCAGATGAATGTTGCAAGCCGAGATTTATCAGCTATTACATTTTAAAGCTATTACATCTAATTTATAACTAAAAGATGAACGAATGAGAGAATAAAAAAATGCATCAACAGATTTCAGGACGTCAGGCGTATTTCGCGATATCAAAATTTCCTTGCGCGTTCAATTAATTTCCGTTACCCCTGGTTTCTGTCTTAACGCGCGTATAATCTGCGAT
>NW_011627611.1:702072-737695 GCF_000204515.1 Acromyrmex echinatior | reverse complement strand
CTCTCTCTCTCTCTCTCTCTCTCTCTCTCTCTGTCTCTCGAACAAACCGGAACTAAGCTTACAAGCGCATTAGCGTACACACAGCGCGCGTCTTGCTCGAAAGTTAGAAATATCCATTTTCCTAGCAAGCAGAGAGCGAACCTAGACGCAGTTATGGGATGGCATCGCACAGAAGCTGCGTTTAATTGGACGACTTCCAGGCGCCGCCAGGATATTAGGGACAGCAAGATCCCAGGATGGAGAACAGTCTCGACCCGTCAGGGTCGTGTATCGACTAATGTCGCTTTAACATTGTACCGAATTATCAGTTGCCGTGCTAGACCGACCGGATTAATTAAGCTAATTATTGTTTGCGCTTGGATGCGCGCAACCGAGCCGTTTCGCACGACTGCAAACGCGTTTCGAAGGCGTACGCGTAAGATCCGCGATTATTGCACGGATGGACGGCTCGCGCGCGACGAACACCCTCGAGAAATGTGCCTGCGAATTTCCGACCGAAGTTGTTGATGTTCGAGAAACCGAAACCCTCGATAAATCGGATTTCCTTCTGAGTCTCCACAGACAATACTCGCTATAGTTCCACACTTTTCTTCGCTAAGAAGTAATTATACACATGACTGGAATTGTTACACGTGAATTTTGCAAATAATGTAATTGAATTCGAAAACAACAAACTTAATGTTTGTACATGGTGTATTGGTTACTTACTCGTGAGGGGAAAAGATTTATGATTTGAATTAATATGTAGATCTTAAATCATTAAAATAACAAAAATTTTATGTTAAAAATTTACTTCTGTGTTATTAAAATATGTTAATCTTTACAAGATAGAAGGCCATTGTATTAGCGTTGAAATAGTGTCATATTTTGAAGTAAGAAACACAAATTATAACAAACCTTAATCAAGTAAAATTTTAAAAATAGAAACGTGAATTTAAAATGATTTATAAATAATCAATCCCTTTTTGTCGCGTTTATGTAATTGATTTTTAATTGTGTAAAAATAGTGTTGGATTTACTTAAGATAGAAATAAAAACCGAAGATAATAGAAGTTGATATATTTATTTATATTTACAACAATAACGGTGCGGATTATTATCAGCGACTTTATTCAATTGGAGATCAGTGCTCGCTTCTTAACCTGGAAATAATTATCTGGAATGTTTTTATATTTGTTTTCCCAGCAGCGAAAATATGTGAAAAATGTAAAATGGATATTGTTTAACATATTTTCTTTTAACTTTTTTAAATATCTGATTATTTTTTACGATTCTTTAAATATGCGACTCCATCAAAAACTCGCAATAAAAACGTTTTATTAATTAATATCTTTATTTTTTAGAATTGCTATGTAATGAGCTACTAAATGTACTTATTTCTTTTGTATAATATTTGTTTCGTTTTTAGTTATTTCTTCAGAAAATTATGAATAAATTCATATTCGTATTGTACTATTCTCGAATAGTACAAAAAAACAATCAATAATATATAATATATTATTAGTATTAATAATTTTTAATTGGAATAAAAAATATTCTAAGTAATCGTTTACACTAAAAAAAAAATGGTCACTATTCCTAACAATGAGTTAAAGAACTTGCAAAAATTGCATTTACTACAATAGCATACATAAAAATTATATGTAGATTATTTATCGACGCTCTATTGCTTACTTAACCCTTCGTTCACATATTGAGTGTGAACCACCCACAAAATTATTTTAACTTTCTGAAACTCAATTTTCTTTTATTTTGTAGAACAAAAATATGTTTATGAAACAATCTGTTTTTTCAATTGCCAAATAGTCTACATTATAATATGCAAAATAAATACCCTTTATCCAAAACCAACTTACAAATTAATTTTTTTTTTAAGTATCATATCTGAACAACAATATATTCTATAAATTTTTAACTTTTAATATTGAATTTTTTAAAAGTTACAATTTTTCAAAGACATTACTCGTTTTTTCTCTATTCATTAAACTCAAGAATTTTTTTTCACAAAAATATAATGAAATTTCAATGAAAAACTATTTGAATGTATTCTATTCAGACCTTGAAATTGACCTATAATTTTTTTCATATTGATTGGATTTTTTAAATAAGAATATCAGTTGTTTAAACATTGTTCTGGGTGTGAGCCCACTCAGTGTCTCAAAAAGCGATCGAAAAGATAGATGTCAACAAAGGGTCAACTTGCACGTTTCACTCGTATTCTTCGTTGTCATCGACGAGGAAACAACTCAAGCTCATTGCACGTCGTATTTATTGAGCCAGTCTCCGTAGATGTTGTTCCTCTTGTTATCCCGGTTATCGTTATCGTTATTGTAGCAACGTCTGCCAATGTCTGAGTACGAAGACGCACGAAGGTATATCTTAGCATCGGACTAGTGAGATTGGCGCGATACGCGCCGTACTAGATCCGACGAGTAAATTTTACGCTCATGTTCTCCCCGAGTTGCGCGTTAAGGATTGTACGCGGAGAAATACCGAAGAAACGTCGATGTTGCATAGATTTCCACGCTTGAACGCGTCTTCTACTAAATACGTCTTTTCGCAAGGCTACGTTTCCACGGCGAAGTTCGATATTTCAAAACGATTATTAATTTTGCCTGCAATGAGATTACTTACTATGATTACTGAATCTATTTTCGTGTTTTTTTCATCACGAATCTCGCAGTTTTTCAGAAAATATCCTAAAAACAATTCAAGAATTATTGAAGTCAATTGTTGTCAACTTCATTGAACATACTTTTATTATGAGAAACGTTAATTTATGTATATTTTTTCCTCTTTTAAGCACTTTCACCCTTTTTCAAAAAGACATTCTCGGATTACTAATTTACGAATGTTTGTATACTGTAAAAAATAGATGTTTATCGTACTTTATGGCCAATCTTTTAACTCGCTCGAACATTTCTGATAAGTTCTGATCGCTATAATGATGATTCAAATGTCTGACGATTCGAACGGTTGTTGAACTCCTAATCGTGGAGTTCAACAATATAGCGCAACTAATTGCATATTGATCGTAACATCGATGTATTGCGTAGATAATTGCATAATCGGCTTGCGTGCACCTCGCCGTTTAGCGCGCTAAGCAGATCGACGATATTTTGCGACCTGCATCACCGCGAATTTGCTTGCATGCGTCGTGCATCTGCCACAAGTGCTGCACATTGCCGCAATGTCGAATCGCGCCATCGCGTAGCGCCCTGCATTTCAGAATTACGAAAGGGCCGATGAGACCGTTAATTTCCCAGACATATTATTTCGACAAACATTCCTCGGCGTTTTAACTGGCGCGGCGCGGCGTCGGTTTATTTTTGCACAGAGCGTAATGAATTCCAGTTCGACGATTTTACCATTTTATACGCTATATTTGCCGAGGTAAAACATTTAATCGCGACGAATTAACTTACTGCGCGGAATTAAATTATTCCGGCACACCTGGGTTTTTAAATCCGCCCAACTGCTCTCGTTTCATCACGATCATTTGTACGCATCTTTTTTTGCACCAAAAATACACGTATCAACATTTATTGTGTATTATAGAACGAGTCCGAAAATTACATATAATAATTAACAAAAAGATCCAAACGAATACAATTATAATAATAAAAGGTATTATATATCTATAAGATTTTATTAGTAAGAATAATAATATTAGTGAGATTAAGTACAAAAATAAAAATTTAAAAGTAAGACTAATAATTCTGTATATTTCATCTTTTTTGAAAAAAATACAAAAAAAATACTTATAGAAAGAACGATTTTGCTAAAGTATTTAAAAATTTATCTACATATCTGAAAATAATTTTTTGAACTATTAAAATAATTATGTAGAATGCTCATGTCAGTTGTTACCAAAATTTTATACAGCATTGCTTATCATGTTTGAGTTTTCTCCATAATTATTTTGATGATCCAACAATATTATTTTCAGATCTATTATGGTTAAATTTTTAGATATGTCAGCAAAATTATTCTTTAATCATTTTTATGTATAAGTGCCTAAAAATTTGTATTTATAATGATACATTGGTCTTATATTCGTACAATATAATTAATATTTTGAGAATATAATTGTTTATGGATTTTTTGCTTCTAATTGATTTTTATAACTAGATAAAAGTGGTGACATTTTCTTAAACACGATGTATCTATGGCTAGCACAAAATCAATGTTTACGAGCGCGGGTAACGATTCGACGGGCGAAAGAGAATGCCAATTAATCTTGTCGCCACTCTTAGCTTCTCCTCTTCTACCGCGAGCATAATCCACGATGCTGCTACGAGTTCCACGGGAAAACCATAGATCCTGTCTCTCGCCACTGCGTCTACTGTATTCCCGTCCCTCTCACCTTGTTCGAAACAAGGCGGACTTACATGCGTATTTATGTATAACCCGTGTCTTATACCCGAAAGCCTGACATACAAATTTCGGGCCCTTCCAAGCGAAAGCGTCAGCGGGAGATAAATTCCTTCCAAGAATTGAAAGGCGCAAAACAAGAATCCAGTCTCATCATTCTAAGTGATCTTTTAATGGAATCTTTTAATGGATCTTTTAATGAATGGACAAATAATACTATATGAAATTCATTTTGATGGGTTTATTTAATTTGTACCTAAAAATAATACTTAATCGATGAATAAAATAAGAAGTGAATTTAAAATTGTGTTTTTCAAACTCTTAAAGCTCGCCACACTCTAGATTTTAACTTTAAAAAATTCTAAAACATATCCATGAAAATATAATTTTGTAAAATATAAATTAAAAAAAACTTTTAATCTTTCGTTGTATCTTTTGAAAATATTTGCGAGATGAAACTAATTACTATAATTATCGAGCAAACACAGGATTGATCACACGGTTTGTCAATATCGCTTGCAATTTTCTCGGACGATTAAGACTATACCACGTAGTATCTAGAAATTATCACGGTGCGACGTCGCCGCAATCTCTGGGATGTAACTCCGCACATATATGTATCGCGTACGGTATCGTAATCGGATCATAATGTAATCTGCAACTGGATAACGGATGTATCGCTCGCTAGCGTGCTAAGGAACCGTATAATCAAACCGATCAATAAGAGGAGAGGATAAATTCAAAGATCTGGAATTCCGAAGACTGCGAGATAAAATCCAACAGCGATTCGGGAACTAAAGAATGTTGAAATGCAATGATTTATAGTTCCATAGGCGGTCCTATCACAGTAGATATCAGAAATTCCAAGGATATGGAAAGTATTCGATTTTTATGAATCGTGGATTGAAATTCTCAATTTTTTTTTAAATTTCATAAATTTTTAAAAAGCCAGACTCAAAGATTTTAATCTAAAAGGAATATAAATATTTCGATAAAACGTAATTTTGTAAAATATAAATTTTTAAAAATTCTATTTTCTAAAGAATGTAGTTTCTAATCATATTAGATAATTTACGAAAGTAGCAATATTTATGATATCTAGAATATAATCTTAAATTAACATATCCAGACGCATGTAAAAATCAAAATATATATTCCAAACTGATGTAGGTATACCTATAAAGATACGCAAATATAGAAGAATGTTCGTTTCTGATTTTATAACATCAAAGAAACTAAAGCTCTGTAAAAATTAATTATCGATGATGACTGAAATACAAAATAAAGATAATGAAGAATATTATATTCATTGAAATATGCAAAAGTCGAAGAAATGTGATTGGTAAATTAAATGCGATAGCGACACATAAACATCATAATTTATTAATAGTATTATAGCATACAGTTTGCAATTATAGTTCCTAATATGTAACAACGCGGGCGTCGTGCTCGATATAGTAATCGGGTCATAATGCAATCCGCGTCGATGGATACAGTCGATGACCGCTCACGTACTCCGGAATCGTGTAACTTTATTGGAAGACGACGAGGGACTTCCGTCTGGTTATCTCTTCGAGCCGACGTGGCCGTCGACGGATCCTGAAGGGACGCGAACAGGGTGCAAGGGGTTGGCTCTAATAGCCCTTAAGTTGGATGAAGTTGGCCATTGTACGAGCCGTCTGGGCGTACGTGATCAGTTTTACCCTTGGATAATCGCACCACCGGAGACCCGATCTCCCTATCGTCGCTCTTCGTTGTAAAGAACAGTGGATGACGCCATATTGGTGAACTTACGTGAAAAGATGCTAAATATTTTACAATTTTTTGCCAGCAAGTTTCTTGTAGTTATAAAATGATAAAAATACGAAAGATTTAATGTAAAAGTCAAAGATAACGTGATAGTCAAAGATATAAGCAGAATTATGATAATTAATACACACACAGTTATTCCATATGTCGTTCTCTTTACTTCAAAAATGGCACTAACTTAAAAAACATAATTTTCAGTTATTACTATAAATGAGTTAGATAAACATTATCCTATCAAAAGTAAACTAATTTATTTTTATAAAAAATCGTCAAAATTATTAGACCTAAAAAATGGTGATTAAAAAATTATCAAAATTAATATCGATGCAACTCATAAAAAGAGTGATTTTTTAAGAGCGAAACGAAAATGATAGTAATGACATTTATTAAAAATATTTTCTTTCTGATTATTATTGATTATCCAATAATATTTTCTGTTTTCGGAAAAATTCTAGTTTTTCTTTTTTTTTTATAGGAAACTTGATTTTTTTTTTAATTGTGTCATTCTTGAAGAGAAAGGATGTGTGACTTCATGCTGAAATAGACTTAATGAATGACTTTTCCATTCAGAAAACATTGCAAAACAGGTCTATAATAAATTGTAATAGTCTTTGGCCTGATCTATCTTTGCCAAATTTAAAATAATTTAACAATAGGTACACATAAATAAACGATACAAAATAAGTAAAAGAATCTTAAGAGTTAGTTTATTATAAAAGTGATATATTCGACTACCACAGGTATTATAAATATTTAGGTTGTCAGAAAAAGATATCTTGACTTGTGCTCTTTGCACAAATAATCCGTAAAGAAATAAATCTATCGTTCTGTCACTCAACAACGGCACCGCAGCAGCCTAAAGATCAATCCTCGTAGCGGTAATCCGTGCGCGCTACCTACAAATTACTCAAATAGCGACTCGACAACGACACAACGGTGTATACGTGCCGCTGACTCAACAGCACAATCATCATCGTGTGATCGTCGATGTCCAGCGCGACGCGATTACACGCGTTTTACAATGGCGGAAGTCGCGGAGGTGCAAAGGGCGCGAAGGACGGAGCAGTAGGAGGCAGTAAGTTACGCGAAGAAGCATGCGTTAATGATTTCGGCAGGTTTGTACACATCGGCGACGTACAATGTAAGGACCGCGTTCACAAAGGAACGTTAAATTCATCGGCGACGATGACCTCGCTGCCAGTCATTGTCGATAATGACCGTTTCTCCTCCCATGCGCCCTTCGTCCTTCTTCCTCTCTTCCTTCTCCTCCAACAACTTATGTTCCTACTGCTCCTCTTCCTCGCCTTTCTCTTTTTATTTCTATCTTTTTATGTAATCGTTAAATATTAATACATTGCATTCTTTTTTTAGCGGTATCACATATTTTATTAAACATATTTAATCAAAATTCCTGCTTTGTATGTAATTGCTTTGCATGTAATTAACGCATGATGACATTCTAATTTTTGTATACTATAAATTCATAATGTGAAATTATACTAATTTGTGTAATGTTTAATTATATCTCTAGGTCGTCATAATTGTTCTTATTCAATATATCATCAATTTAACTAGAACAATTTATGAAATGAAACAATTTAATACAAGAAGCTATATTAAATTTGTTTCAAATTTAATATTTATTTTATTTATTTATTTTATTATCAGGTGTATACATCAATATGGACATTGTTTACTTTGGAACTGACCATAGAAATAAATTGATTTATATTTTGACAGACATGGAAGTTAAAAATAATAAAATGTTTACTTTTATTATTTTTAACTCAAGGGTTTAGGTTACCAGTTATAAGGACTTAGCTCTTTCAATACCTAACAGTACAACTGAAAGTAACCGGCTAGAAAGTAGTCAAAACGTGTTTGTAATGACTCAAAGATGTGAAGAAACCCCCATCAATCAAACACAATTTTTTTTTAAATACAAGCGCACTAATTACAGCATCGGTTCCTATCAGCCTTTCCCTAATTTCCCTTTTATAATGCAAACTGATTCGCTGCTTATTCATTGACTTGTGCTATTTGTTCACGTTATCCTTTTCCGTATGTTACTGCTTTGCTGTATATTTTCTTTACATACTTATCAAGACAAATATTTTCTCTTCCTTTCCTCTTCCTTTTCTCTTTGTTTCCTTTTTTCTTTCATTCGCTTCTTTCTCTTCTTCCTTTCCGTTACGCATTTTTTTCGCGAGAGCGTACACATGCGTGCCTTAATGACGCATACCAACCTGCGTCTCTTAATAACCATCGTCATTAGTGCGTGCGGAACCAACGCGCCGTCGCGAAGAGGCGAAATTTTTGGGCGCGGCAATGCTTCGACGATTCCCGACACCCGTCATTTTCGGTCTACTCGCGTGGGCATGCCATTAAGGCTCCCTTTATAAACGTATCTTTTGTCGTACTTCCTAACGTGACAATCACAATACATGCTGAGAATGAATAGTATTAAATGAATTGATTTATACCTTCAGTACCCGATTAATTATACAAAGCCAAAAAACTGTCGCTCCCCCTCTTTTCCTCTCTTTGTTATCTTAAGTTTAATAAGACATTGATATTCTTTAAGAGACGTTTTTTTTCGATGTTATTTATTCGATATTCGATATTGTTAAATCTATATTATATAATACAAAATTTTATATAATTTACGTTTACTTAAAAATTAAAAACATAATAAGATTTTACTACTTCTTCGCAATTCCGTTTCGTTTTAATAAAATTATTTTTCATTAGTGATTATCTGTTTAAGAATTACTATAGTGGAGGTGGTTCTAAAAAAAAATTAATTTCAAATTGATCAAAGAAATTATAAGTAAAAAACATGAGTTATAATAGATTTGAGATGTATAATGATATTTGCATAAACGATATCTAATTTTGTATGTAACTCCACAGTTATGTTTTGCGATTCGAAGGAGATTAAATCTAAGCTCCTATAATAATCAGCTACATATAAAATAGTCTTTTTAAAAATATTACTTTCTTATAAGTTTTTTCGGATCATCATGGTATGAGTTAGTTGCATTTAAATGTCAGTTTCGTAAGAGACTAATTTCTAACATCATTATAGGATATTAATCATCATCGTGCCTTTCCAACTAGTTTCTTTAAAGTTCGATGCAACTAACATTACATCATTACGTTACGTCACTGTCAGGTAACTCGAAAAGACCGAATGATTGCAGTAGGAACCGGCCAACGGCTGCTGTCCAATCGGTGTAATTACAATGATGGTATCCGATCATCGAACACAACGGCATCGCGACAGCTTGCATCGCAATCCATTCGTTCATTTTTCGAAATAACTGGGTTGTTATTTTCTATGCCAAGAAACCGCAAGTGCAGTTCGATGTAAAAGCCAACGTTAACAACGGAATAAATGTTTCGAATAAACTGCCGACAGCAGTGTACATCGTTTTGTATCGCGATCAACTTGCATTAAATTTATATGTGTTATCTGTACGTGAATGCAATGTATAATTGCAGCAATAAAAAGTATTCAGAATATTTTTCTAATTATTAAAATCCCTGATCTAATTATAATTTCTCTCTCTAATTTAAGACATGGAAAGTTACAAAAAAACTTAACTATTCTCTCCTAGTTTTATGCAATTATATATCTAATTCTTTTTGACTTTGTGATTCATTTTTCATATTTTACTTCGGAATCAATTTTGACATTTCCTTGATGTTAAATGTGTTCGAGATACCTTGCCAAAGTCGTTCCCATGAGCACATGTAGTAAATCGCAATCTATGCGGTTTAGTCAACACATGAGATCCCTGCACGTTTCAGAACACAACCACGCTCGAATCGACGACCTTTCCTCGCGGAACGAGCACTTTGTGCGATCGCAATTTCGATCGAGCACGGTACGGTGTGATAGCAAAAATTGGCGTAGCCGGTGTATAATTGATAATTGATAGATACCAGAATGCGGTAGATTAGCTGGTCCGCCAGTTTCCGAGGAAATCGATACATATCCGATGTACAGAACGAGTGAGAGAAAGACAATTCACTAATTACTGTGTGATCAAATATAATTATATTAGAAGAATCAGTTTCTAAAAGAGAATTAAAGTTAATTTATTTTAAAAATGCTTTTTTAATCAATAAAAAGTACGATTGTACATTTTGAAATTTTTGTTCATTTCTGAAGTAAATAAAAGAAAACTTGATTTAAATATTTTTGGAGAAAATAGTTTCAATTATATATAGAGAGAGGAGACAGAGAGAAAGAGAGAGAAAGAAAGAGAGAGGAGATTGCTTTATTTTTTAATGATCTAATATCTACATCTCATTTTAAATTGTATTTGTAATAAAGTACATTTAAGTAAGTAAGTAAAAAACCAGAATATTTACCCCACCATATATTTACATTAATACAGGTTGATTCATCAGAACAGTTTAATTTGTTTCAACTTAGATTAGATAGCTGGTCCTAGATTAGATAGCTTTCTAATTATATGTTATTTTGCATTCATTGAAGAGACATAGTTAAAGTGTATCTCCTCTTAATACCCATACTATTAATACTCATCTCTTAGTACGTTCTCTATAATATGCTTCGTCTAACGGAATTTGCATCAGAGATCGTAACATCAATGTATCGTTCATCGGCCTTCATAAATGTTACATTAGGACCAAAATGATTCATACGGAATAGAACGAACATGCCGAGTCATCGATTATATACTCTCTCATCTCGATTTCTCTCTTCCTGAGTATTCGCAAAAACGCCTGACATCTTACATCTAACTATTATGAGAATGCCAATTAATTCATCTATTTGTTAACATTCACTACATCTACGTAAGCAACTTTTTATCTTATTTATCTCTGTATTTTGCTGGCAAATAATTTTGTATCTTTATCAATCAATTAAGTTTAACGCTTTATATTTTAACATGACGATCTTCTGAATTTATATAATTCTGATTTATATAATGATTTTATTCTTGTAAATATTCTTAAATCAAAATAATTTAATTTGATGTTTCTCATTAATTTTATTTTTTCATATATAAATAAATATGTAAATTTCTTTTTTAAAACGTATAAAAATAAGTAACAGATTCCTTTTTCTTTTAAGAAAAGCCGTTTACGTTTCTTCGTGACTATAATGTTATCTCATGACTCACATTCTGCAATGAGAACGAAGCACGTATTGCAGATTAGACAATTTTTGTTAAGCTAATGTGTACATGACGTCGTTTGACATACACGTCTGTCATGCATTTATATATACGTATGTTATGTTTTATTATAAAAAAAAGTAATTGATTTTATTTTGTACGAGTTTGATCAAAGAATCAAGAATATATAACAAGTTATAAAACAAGTTAATTATATTAATTGGACATGAATATCGCTTGAGGCCACGAAAGAGATAAAATCTCAGCTATTCAATTATAAAATTATACATATGAATATATTATTTATACACTAAACAATCTTGAACTTTTATAGTCACACTTTCTTTGTATTTAATTGCAAAATTATATTTAATTACTATAAATCGATAGAACATAATTCTTTGCTTAAACATAGCAACTGTTTAACTATAATTGCGATTAATAATGATAATGTAATATTTACGAATTCAGATAGTTTATCTAGTAGGGAAAAGTTTACAAAGAAATATGATTAAATTAATCATACATGCATTGTAGGAAATTTCGGAACGATTGTCGGTCGAAATATTATTTGCCGCATTGTTTCTTTGAATTATATCTCGACCTCGACGGATTTTAAATATGGTGGGCGCGCCTGCAGCCATAAAAGAGTGCAGTCGTACCATCCCGCGACTTTATTTCGCGATTCTCGCGAGGAACGAAATGCCTGTTCCCGGTAACTTCGCCAACACCGCGAATAATAGGATCTACGATCCGCCATATAAATCTTCTTAAGATCGGGGACTGTGTGTCACATAAAGTACATGTTTTACGCGCGACAAAGATACGCTATGCGGAGAAGAGACACGTGTATGTGCGCGCAGGAATGTCGTCGAGGTTCGAGATAAGAATATGTCATAAAAGATAACATTAGAGAGGCAATATTTGTTTAAGCGACATGTGTGGAGTTACATACGGATCAATATAAGATTTAAGCTTTAAGAATTGAAATATCTAAATGCGATCAAACCTTAATTTCGCCTTGATTACAATTAATTAAAATTTCTCGTTTACTTATTATTGCTGAAACTATACGTTCACGATACATCAATATTGTACACATTTTATTGAATAAATATTTTATACAAATGCGTAGAGTTTTGATGTATCATCAATTTTATGCATGTTTACTCTCTAAATTTGAATCATCAGTGGATAATCATTGATTGCCCAGTTATATACTTGATACTAAATAATCACTATATATATCTATATTGAATTTCACTGCCTTTTATATATATATATATATATATATATATATATATATATATATATATATATATATATATATATATATTCCAAAAAACGCAGTTCTTAAATATATTCTATATATACATTTGTTACAAAATAAGATTCTCTGGATTTTGAAACCAGACATGAAAGATTATAGAGTATATTTTTAGTTAGAAAAAGTTCTACTTTTATATAAAAAAACATAAATTATTTATATAATTAATTTAAATTTAAAAAAGAGAGATAGACATAAAATTTTAACTAAAATATACATGCAGAAGATAGAATTATATATGTAAGATATAAAGAACACAGTTGTATGTACATATAATTTCAAGTTTCACTTTCTTCTCATCTTTTTTGAAGCATTGTATTTTCATAATACAATTATGCTTAATGAATTAATGCTTGAAAAGTTTGACTATTATAAATGAGTTTTTTAAAATATGATTAATTGCTCTTTTGCATCTCAGAGTCTTAATTTTCTTTTTGGTTCCACCAGGCCTACTTTCGAGATGTGCAATTTGTCGTAACTTTGTTATTACTATTAACATAATGACAAACAAGAACCTTTTTTGTCATTACATTAATTCTCTTGAAATAAATTACTCTTGGGATAAAATGCACACATTTTTATTACTGAAAATTTTTATTTCCATCTGTCCTTTCGCGATGTTCCCATGCGAAAGTTCCAGGGTCCTCGGGCCAATCGAGGCCTGACGGATTACCGATGGCCGGATAAACGCGGAATACGGAGCAGGCTTTGCCCGTATTCCGCGTCCCCGAGGCGCGCAACCGCGAATAACGGTGACTAATGAAAACATGCGTTCCCTCATCTCCTAGACGCGCGCGCGATAAGTTCCTGCATGATTCATTGCGCCATTACATCGCGCGGCCGACGGCTCAATACGCGCTCATTGTGATATCGGCAATTTATTGCGCGGGCGGGGCGGTTGCCGCCACCACCGCCATGGCACGGCGGTCTTGAGGCCGATCGAAACTTTCGCCGCGCGCAAAAGTTTTGTCGCTGAAAGTTCGCCGCCGGGTCTACCTGCGGGATAAACAACTCGACGCCTTGAACCAGAACTGCCGATGTCTAGTAATCGATTGAAATATTTCAACGCATTAAAATTACATCAGATAAATTAATAGTTACACATCTCTAAAATATCGTTTAATTAATCGATAAAAATATTAATATGTTTTTTTACAGACGTATATATTGATCTGTTTAAAAAGACTATGATCAAGTTTGTAATTACAATAGCTAATGGATATCAGCAAAACAATTCAATGAATCTGTTACTTATTGTTAGAAAATAACAATCAATTGTGTTAACTTATCTTTTAATTACGTTTTATTTTCATATGAAAATCTATTTTAAGCGTCAACAATTCTTTCATAATTTATATAAAACTTAGGATGAATCTCTTTTTTTGTATAAAATACGAGCAAAAAATAGAAAAAAATCACGTATTTATAAAATTTATAAATATCGAGAGTTCATTTCTTAAAAAAACCAACAAATTTTTAATGATTTCTATTTTCTAACATTGAAACTTGTTTTATGTATGCAACAGATTATTTAATTAATTTGACAGTAATTAATATATAATATGCTTCTAAGATAGATATTTTTATGCTTCTCGCGAAATCTTTAATGTGTATACAGCTTAATTTAATACATTAATAAGGAATTTATCAAAGTGATGAATGTTGACTATCTAATTTCAATGCTCGATGAAAGCGAAAATGCTATAATTGCTTATTATAAAGTGGAAAATGTCAGTTGTTTAATCTTCCAGCAAGAAATTTTTATTTTATCTTTAATTGCCTTTACGAAATATTATATCATTGTAATGCTCCGATCAAAATGAAATGTTAATGCAATCGGATTTACTTATTACTTATTATTCTTCATTTTATAAAATTGTATTATATTACATACGTTCTCTCATTGTAATTTTTCAAATAATGGTTTTTTTTATTGAACCAAATGCCCTCCAAATGCAATCCGATTTGTGGCGTTTCAATTCTATTGTCGTTTTTTCGAAAGAAAAAGTCAGGAAACAGTGATTTTGAACTTTTCGTATTAACTTTATTAAAATCTCATAATATTCAACACATGAACTGTATATTTTATTGTAATTAATATCTTTATTAATATCTTAACGCAATAAAAAAATTACGGTTGATATTGAATGCTGAAATGCTGAAATCCTTGATTGTTGAAATGCTATTATTATTTTACACTCTAAGGTGAGATGTCTAATCAATATTTATAATATTGTATATATGATATTCCGTCGTTAAAACAACCATCAAGTTGATCATAGTTTCGCAAGCGCGATGCGTCATGTTTCGCTGTGTAATTTATAAAGATCCAATTTACGCACAATTTCGAGTAACGTTCCTGCCAACCACGGGCAATCGATCTCGGAAGTGTGTTGCATTGCATGATCTGCAAAATTCAACGTAATGCATTGGCTGGATTTGCGTTCTCTCTCTCTCTCTCTTTCTCTAGCGAGGTGAAAACATAAAAGCTTATTGCGCGCACCGTCGTAGGAGAGATGAGGAAATGCCTATTTTCGTTAGTCACCGTTATTTTCAGCGCACGAGCGAGGATGCAGGCGGGATGCAGCGGCAATGCGCCGCACTATGCCGTGCAAATGCACCGTTGCTCGTCTGCCTGCTGGGCATGCATCGGACGCGTGTGCGCCCGTGTGTACGGTTATGTATATTTTACATCACTTCTATTTGCCTACCAGGAGTTTATCACTTTTAGAAATTTATCTCCCACGCGGACTGCATAAGTCGAAAAATATTTTCACGTATGTATGTGCGAACGCGCCTATCCACCTTCGTCTTTCGCGCTTCCGACTTAAAAAAAGATTATTTAATGGCAATTACCTACGGCACATGACTGTTGTACATGACTGCAGTACATGAAGCGATAATGTCAGTCATACGTATTCTTTAGCGGGTTGGGTCTAAAAATATCCTTCGACGTTCTCAATCTAGATCCTGCAACATTAGGATTCAAGGATTCGAATTGGCAAATTTTCGTATTCCATATTCGTCGCAATTTATCGCATCCTGTCATAATTAAGCTAACGGGCTAAGTGTGCGTTGGCGACGTGGGAAACGTGTTGCAATGTACGAACGATTATCCTGACAACACGTTACGAAATCACGTCGTGACATCCGCGGTATCTTCGATTTCGCCGCATCGATTGTAATGCAGCGAAAGGTGAGGCCGGAGAGGAAGAGGAGAGGAAAGCACAATGGCGCGTCCCACGCGTCCACGATACGAGGGAATGCGTGTTTTCATTAGTCACCGTTACTCGCGACGCCCTCGCGCGTTGCATCGGCCCATACGAGGCCACTCTCCTCCATTCCGAGAGAAGGGCATACGTGATTTTAGCCTGCCGCGAGACCGCGTTTCGATATCTCTCGCGCAAAGAGCACGTACGTGAGGTTCGCGCAAACAAACGGGAATGTCTGCGCGCGGGAGGCAAAAGAGAGGAGGAAAAAGAGATAAATAACCGGGATAACAAGGACATCATAAGCGAGATGGCTTGCGGAAAGCGTAGTGTCGCGACGCTCGGCAACGATAACGCTGGAATGCAACGATCGGTCGCATAGTGAATGCGAGCTAAGCAACTTGTCCCATTCAAGATATCGAGCTTATCTTACATTGATGCATCTTACATCGAGAGAAGTCACCGGAATGGACCGTATGATTCCCGCGTTACTCAGGAGTTACGTATTCGTGCAATTTAGGTTTGCAATCAAAATGATCTACATTATTTATATAATATTAATGCGAGTGATTAATGGCGTACACACAATCATCGTGATCCATCATTCTGCAATTCCGCGGCTTTTAAAATAACAATTTTGCGGTTATAATAATTAAGCACTTTCGAAATTTTCACGATGACGAATAATTAACATTTCGTAATTGAAGAGCGACGTTGATGAGATAACATTTTAGATTGTAATTACTAAATAATTACTAAATAACGATTATACATTTCTTTATCACATTGTTTGAATAGATCAACGTTTATTATCGCTCCCCGTTGTACATATAATTTCCAATGAAAATTTATCCTTTAATAATAGATATTGAAAATTATTGCACTGATCCCACGCGGCCTATGAAATACACCTTTCTCGTTGAGAATCGACGTGCAAATCGACGAACAATGCCACTGCCTCTAACTGTGATCATCCCGGCCGACCTTGAGGAATGATCCGCCGTAGGAATCCCGTTAGTGATCGTACTTCATTAAGAAAGTAGGAAGTGTATCGCTTAGTAGGCGTGTATTATAATTTACAACGATGAGGCCGCGTGCGATCGGCATCGATTAATTGTGGGATCGATGCGTTCTCGATAAAAGTCGAATGCTTACGTGCACGATTCATCCCTTTGATCTTCTCGATCCTCGATGTGCTTCGCCACTGATCGTCCCGCTATTCTCATCTTGAGGACCGTTAGTCTTTCGCGAGATGGTTCACGTGAATGCATGCGAGTGGAGTAGAATGGGTTGGATTGACGCGCGTTATTCAAAGCGCGAAAGCGTGGCGATTCCCGCGCGCCACGCCTTTTCCAATGCGCCTCGATTGGGAACCATTATTGATAAAACAATCAGAAAATTGCTTGGTTTGCTGGAAATTATCGGCAGGAGTCGCAGATCGGTGTGGAACATTGTGCTACGATTTTCACTCGAACCAATCCTTTGTGACTTTTCACGGTAATAAAGGGAAAACTATCGTACGCGTTATCGGTAATCTACTCTCAAAAGTAGTTATGTGAAGTGATAAATGGTACTAAAAAATTATCCAAGAATTAAAATAATTTGCAATTTCAAAAATTTATTTTCTTAATTAAATAATAAATAAAATATTTTTAATATAAATTATAATATATCTTTATGAGGATTATAACGTAGTAAAATATGTAAAATAATATCATGTTACGTGTAAAATCATTAAACGCTTTGTTGAAAATTTGAAACCATTTTTTTTTATTTTCGTGATACTATAATCATCAAATTTTTATGTGTTAATCATGATGTTGTTATTGATTAAAGTTTTAAAATCTTACTTCATCTTCCAAATAAATTTCCAGTAATAAATAAATTTGAGCTCTTCCTACTTTATGATGCAAATTATAATTTTTCACAATTTAGTATAAATATTAATTTCTTACAGTGTATTACAATTTTTTTATCGATTTAGTAATGAGATATTTTTAATATTTCGGAATATTTCAGTATTATAATCCCTCGCTTTTGATATTTAACAACAAATTTGCGATATTACAGCCACTGCCAGGGTTTAAATATTAGATTACAATTATTAATTAATTCGCATTCATCAAATCTTCATTAGATTGTTTCAATGCGTGGATCGATTCTTGTTACTATGTCCCAATTGTGGCATATAATTCTCCGCGAATTTCGGCGTAAAACGTACGTGATGCTTGACTAGTACAGCACCTATATCGATTATCGTTTGACCAACCGAAGTACAAGGATGTCGGTTTAATGAATAACGACATACCTAGCGACACGATGTTGCAGCTCTCACGAGTCCATATATGCGCACGTATGTAAAATCGATTTGATCGACGAACCATTGTCCATATTTGACGAGGCAAAACGAACGGCAAAGTGGCATGAATTCGGTTTTCGCATTCGCTATTTGAGTTATATATTCGATGGAAATATCGCTAATCGCCGTCTCTCTGACAAGCTCAATATCGATGGCGTTTGACTTTGGAAAGAAATGCCAATTAGTACCATTCCCTTTAAAGCTTCAATAAAAAGATTGTATACATAAAATTTGTTATGAGATCTTTGGAAGAACAAAATGTATTTACCAATTAATTTGAATATTTTTTTTTATATTTAAAAGAGTAGTATAGAAAAAAAAGCAAAAGGGATTGTATATATTAATCATTTCTGTATCTTCATTATTTACGTATTGCTATTGACACATAAAATTTGTTACGTGATCTTTGGAAGAATAAAATAATATTTATCGATTAATTTGAATATTTTTTTTATATTTAAAAGAGTTGTATAGAAAAAAAGCAAAGGGATTGTATATATTAATCATTTCTGTATCTTCATTATTTACGTATTGCTATTGACACATGTTACTGAATGATTTCTGTTATATCATATTTAAATGAAACATTTTTATATAATTACAATAATTTCTACAATTTTTAGAAAATATTTTACAAATAACTATGTTTATAAATTGTACTGCATGTTAAAGCCATTTATTCCAAATATCAACATTTCATTGCTGCATTTTATTATGTATTTTTCCTGAATGTCGCTACATTAAATACAAGATAAATTTTAGCCAGTTGCACTATGCAGTTAATACATATGCAGCTATCTAAACTGCATAGGTAAGTTTCATATTTATTTTGCATCTGGTATGCTGGTATGCTGAAAGCAAGAATAATTAGTAATCAAATGTATAGAAACGTCTTTGTACAGATGCCTCAGGGTCGCGCTTATGCACGTCTGTCCGGTCGGTTAAAATTGTCTTTATATCGAATCTATAGCCGGTTGATTATTATCCTATTTCAATAGGTCGTGATGGCCGCCTGACAGTAACTCTGTTCTCCGTCTCTCATAGCAATGTCTGTACTACTTATAGAATTGTGCTTACGAAGAATAGCAGCCCGTAGAAGGAAAGTAGAAATGTCCGGTGTTCTTGACAGGTGCTCGCGTATTCATAAACGGACCCTTCGTTGCTAATACATCAATCGCTATACGTTTAAAACCGCGATCGATGCATATGCGCAGATCGCATAATTGAGTCGATACATAGTATCCCTTCCTCTCTCTCTTTTTCCATTGTTACTTATTTCTTGAAATGCTCGCACAACGAACTTGCCCCCTTTATTATTTATATATAAATAACACAATTACATATGAAGTGTCTTTAATCACATTCATCCTGTATTATATTATTTACATCTTATGTAATTGGAAAATTTGTGTTAAATTTAACACAAGAATATGTTAAAAAGTAACACAAATATTATATAAAAAATTAATATGAAAAACGTATTAATCAACTTATAAAGTAGATAATCATATTTCTTCATTAAAATTAACATTTGTAATATGTAAGCATGTTTTAATAAATGTAATTTATATGTTAACTTATATGTTAAATTTACACATTTTATTTATTTATTTTGGAATTTACATCTTAAAAAATATTATTTTTGTGTTATTTGTTCACTTATTTATAAATTATTTATAAATTAAAAAATATTTTAAAATTAAAAAATATTAAATATTAATTTAACACAAAATATTCAAATAACACAATCACATTGCGCTAAATTAGCATAGCTCGAATATATTAAAAATTCAACACAAAAGTTTAACAAGGACTTGAGTGGACCGTTTCTAATACAAATACGAAATATTTTTTACTAATATTGTATATTTTTTAGATTTTATAACTCATTAGTTTAGATATATATATTTGCAGATTATACATTTCAGCTATACGAAGAGGATCTCGCACTAATTATATTAAAATTGGGTACTGATGAAGTGAATTAGTTTTCATATATAATGTAGTTTATAATGTGATGAATAAAACATGTCATAGACACAAAACTCAATAATAATAGATAGTATTTACGCTATCGTGTATCTAAGGTGCAACACTTGTGTTCACATACTTCTTAATATTCTATAGATCATAAACTATACATTATTGAGTCTTGTATCTATAACATTTTTTATTCACTATATTATAAGCTACATACTATATGTGAAGACTAACTCATTTTCGAAACCCAATCCATATGATTAGTGGGATTTTTTTTAAAGATGAAAATTAAAAGAATTTTTAATGTAAAGAAAATGAAAGAGTATAGCAAAAATCTAATAATATCTACAAAAAAATACAATCTGGTTAAAATGATTGAGATGGACTCAATAGAGCGATTTACATGATTACACGGTCTACTTTCACTTTACCTACCTACCTCGCGCGCTGCTTCAAATTACTTATCGAACGGTGTCATGAGTATCGAGAGTAGGAACGGAACAGACAACACAAGCTGAAACGTCCGATGTACTTGACAGGTGCCAGCTATTCATAGACAGACAGTCCTTCACTTTCAATGCATCAATCTGTGTACATATTCTACATTGCAAGCTCCATGCGTGTATACGTATATATACGCAAGATCAAATATTGTCATTGTAGATTTATAGCTAAAAATTCGTGTTTAAATAATGATTTTCCTTTGGCTGCGTGTTCCTGCAGTATAGTTAAAATTCTCCACAGATTTGTATCAGCGATAAAAAATAGCGCGTGCAAATGTAAATTTGAATTTAAACCATAAATCATATATAGCTTCGCCGATTAAAAATCTCTGATTAAAAATAATTTCTAATTAAAAATAAATCTAATTTAAAATAAATTTAAGCTAAATAATATCTTTGGTAAAATGTATACATATATTTACGAATAATACGTATGCACACAGACGTGAATTACTTATTGAACCGCGCCTTGCGTCTATCGAGAGTATAAACGCGACAGATAGGAAGCTGAAATGTTCAATGTATTTGACAGGTGTCCGCGCATTCGTATGCCCTCAGTCCTTCACTCCTCTGGCGCATCAATCTCCATATATACATTTGGAACTACAATCGGAGCGTGTCGGTGTCATAGATTGGACGATACATTCACATCAGACGCATCTGCATTTTTATTTTGTATCATCGATTACTTTCGAACTCTCGTTTTGTGTTTTCGATCCATCTGCTTGCGCTCGTGCAATAAAAACGCAACTTGTTTCTTAATATGTACTTGTGCATATATAAATTTTAAAAATGCCTATGTATGTCCGTACAAATATATAAAAAATGCATATGTGCGTACGTAGATGTGCGAGACATCTTATATTTATATAACATATTTATATGTAGGTGTGTGAACTTATCACTTTGGAAAATGTTTCAAAGATAAATAAATAATTATAAAAAAATATTTAAACAAATTTGCTATAATCATTTTTAAATTACACACAAGATAAATATAATTCCATCAAATTCTTTTAGTAGATATTATAAACGTAAAGACGCTTATAAAATACCTATTCTACAATAATCATAAGCATAATTGTGATTGTAGTTGTAAGAATTGACTAATCAAATACGAAAAGAATATGTGATTGTAATTAATCAATTCTTATAATTATGCTATGCAATTATAGAATAATAATAATTTGCCTTGCTCATGTAACATATAGATCACTTAGACTGGGTTGTTCCACCTTTCGGTAAACTTCAACTCACTGTCTTACTCTCTTACACTTGTATGCTCTTACTCTTTCACTTTTTTATTTATCCAGTACATAAATTACCACATTACAAACATAGTTTATTCGAAGATGGAACAACCGGCTCTTAAATTTTTATACAATTTTTAATTAATCATTTTATTAAGATAATGTATACATGGCTATTTATAAATAAATACACGTGGAGTCTGAACAATTTTTGCTAGTCTTATGTGTATAAAAACTCATCGAGGTTTCTGGTAAAACGCGATGTTGTGTGTATAGCAAATTACTTATTGAATCAGATTATATGTATGAGCTAGACAGGAAGTAGCCGATGCGCTCGTCGGATGCTCGTATTTACAAGCAGCAGCCTATGCTTTTACCGCATCGATCGCTATGCATGTATTTAAAGTTATGATCGAATTATGCTTGCTCATCGATCGTATGATTTATGAACGTACAACGCCCAAGTAGACCTATCTATTATACTTTTTTCCGATTAATGGTTACTGTTAACAGAAATTCCTATTAGAAAACGATGTAGAATATTGGATAGCCTTATGTAATTTTGTCGCGGAAAATATGTAAAATTATTATCACGAATTGCGATGAAAATCGATTATTCATACAATTATTATCTTTTCCCTTTTATATACAATCTTTTTTAATTAACGGACCAATCATATTTATCTACCAAAAATTTGACAGAGGATCACATATTACTTCATACACTTGTATTTTTTCAGAATCAAATACTTTAAAATTAAGCATCAAAAAACTTTCATTAAAATAAAATTTACTAAAACGAGAAACAATACATTATCTGCAGTTAACATACAAGGATGTCTTACAGATTTGGTACAAAAATAGTTGGCATAATTAAAATCGAAACTATTGAATGTTGTTGAATACATCCTACGCCTTCATCATCGAATGCACTGTCGTAATCACCATGGCGTCTATGCAAACTCGAATTGCCCAATTGTCTTGCCATAATTACCTTGCTGAGATTGACCGAGGGAACGAGAGGAACAGGATGACAGTTAGGAGATCAGGAAACGCATGATGTGCTTGACAAGCTCCATACGTCGGCTCGTATACCTCCTTCGAGACGTGAATGCACCCGTCGGTATCTGCTCGCATTTACAGATCGATGACGATCGACCGATCGCACATCCGCATTTCGGCCGCGCGTCTGGTGGCCGCATAGTCACCATCTACGTAACGATGACGATGGCGATGACGAATTCGTATAGTGTTGCGCTGCGTTGTGTTGCGTTGCATTGTATTTCGCCAAGTAACGCGGACTTTATTTCATCGCTGGCGACCACACGCGGAGCGACCGTCGCAGGATCACCGTACGACCGGATACCGTCGTGCACCGCCATTTTGGTGAACACCCTTTGAAAGAACCCTTTGTTTCCGCTTGTGAACGATGAACCATCTGTGCCATTCGAAGATGGAGAATGCGGATAAATGATACAAAGTGATCTGAATGAAATATCAATTCATGTAATACTAATTCATATATGTCACGTTTTAACATAATCGATGATGAATAATTGTTATCTTTATCATTATGAATAAATCGTAGTTTTAGACTACTGCAGCATTTATACATGCATACTGCAATGACTGCAACATTTATACATATATATAAAACGAAATAATTTAAGCGTGTCATTAATATATTATTTTTCAATATTCACAGACCCGAATTATAAACTAAAATAACTAATTCATTATTTAAAAAAAAATATAGTTGTATTTTCATAATATTAAAACAAATTAAATTGTTAACATTAAATACTAAGATCGTTCTACTTTCGTAATGTTAAATTATAAGCAAGTTAATAAAATTATTTATTCTAATTTTTATATAATAAAATTTATCATTTATCAAATTGTCATTAAATTGTCAACACACACACATACACACATTTAATTTATTTATATTCTTAATATAAGTCTCTGTATTATGATAAAGTAAAAGTAATTAATAGTATTATTAAAAAAAAAAGTTTAATTTAGTCTATACCAGAATGAAAGTAGAATGTAGAAAGTTCATCCTTGTACTGGCAAATATTCGATATGGAAACGGGTGAAAATTAACTTCTGTTCAAACATTGGATTAAACGGACGAATGGACAAAAAGGCCTCCGCGAGGTAGATATCGATCTTATGGAATCGATTGTAATTAATTTATTGTTTGTTAATACGTTCCCTCTGTTATTTTACGTCGTTGGAACTCAATATTTTAACGCGCTTTGTTAATTTTTTGCGTGTCGTCGCTCAGTAAAAAAGTTGCGGCACTCGGATAAATTGAAATGATATTGAAGCGTCATATTAACAAACTCTGCTTGCACATATTCTTCGCATTTTTTGATAAAATGTTTTCTGAAAAATGTATTTTCTCATTCAATATTTTAGAAGCCGCTTTTGAACTCAAAATTTTGAAGACTTAGTTATCAAATTTTATAACTTTGAAATTTTAAAAGAGCTGTCTCCAAACAAATTCAGAAAATGCGATATAAAGTTGATCTTATGAATCATTTTTGCCTGTAACTTACTCTCTAGAACTTTTAGAGTAAAAAATTTCACTCTGAAAGATGAAATCTCACTTTTAAAAATTGAAAATTGAGCTACTCAAGACTGGCTCAATTAATTTTCACTTTTTAAAGTAAGATTCCACTTCAAAGAATTTAAAGAGTACAGTTTCATTAATCTAACTGCATGGTTGACTATAGCTATTAATTAATCAAAGTGGAAGCATTTGTTGAGTCTCTAACAGTTTAACATTCACAGAATCTACTGCCTAAGTAGTAGCTTCTTCATATTTAATTATCAGTGACTGATACGATCAGAAATCGCTGGGGAAAATGTATTTCGACACTAAAAACCGGCTTGGTCTCGCTCTTACGCGTCGACGTAGCTCTATTCTACAGCAAGCGCGATACGCTTCGTCGTCGCAAACGCGGCGTAAACGCGCAGCCTCCTGTGGCGCGGCAAAGGACTGGGGCTGCGATTACGCCACGGCCGACGATTGCGAACGGGGAATTTCGACGTGCCGGCCACGGCCACCTGCCGCCGACATTTACTTTGTGGAAATCTATCAACATGGTCCGAACAATCCTACGGCATCCGTTCGAACATCAAAGTGGACAACGTCCATAATCCCACCCAGCGATTCAAAGGATGCAAACATGCGCGCGCGTGTGGCCTACGACTGCCATCACCGACCGTCCGTGGCATATTCCGTGATAAAGGTACAGGGTGTCTTCGAACAAACGCGTTTTCTTCCGGTGATGTTCCGTTAATTGGAGGCAAACTCATCCGAGTGGACATTGCGACTTTGATCATTGAAGTTCATTTATACATTGAGAAAAATTTCTAGGTGAAAATTTTTGGTTAAATCAGAAGATTCTGATCGTATCAATTATAATTCTTATTTATCTCAATTAGAATTATAATAGACTCAACCAGAAAATTCTATTTTCAATCAGAATTGTAATTAAGCAATCATATTCTTTTCCCAGTATATATAACGTTTCCTTAGTTATATGTGTGTATAATACTTAATACATGAAAAAATCACTAAAAATATTGTGTCCTTTAACATTTATATCTTGTAACTAACAACGATAATAAAATAGGATATCTAATTGCAAATCGTCGAAACGATGTACAGTAAACTATTCGGAGGCATTAAAGTTGCAATATCTTCCAAGCGGTTCTTCCTATGTAATTGTCATGTAGTATCTATCGTTGAAAGAAAATACGATTATCACACTCTGTATACATGTATATGCATAGAAAGGAATATTATGTGATATAGTATTATCGTGAAACTCCCTCGATGTGAGTTACAAGATGCTTAACTATCGTCATTGGTCGCTGCGCAGCGGAATTAACAGTGAAATTCTTTTAAAATTATATAGGCTGTTGTTTTATTTATTACCCATGCACGCGATTATTTTGACTACTATTTATACGTAGCCAGAAATCTTACTAATCGTGCATAATCAATCTGAGCAGCAAAGTAAAACGTATCTATAAATATTTCTTCTAAATAATTTCTTTCTTAAATTAGATTTTTAATTTGATTTTAGGAGTTTATATAATAGTTATGAAAATCACAATGTTTCTTAAATAAATAATATAAGATAATATAAAATAAATTCTGAATCGGATCAATAATTTATTTCAATTGTTTTCTTCCAATAAAAATATTAAGTCGTGTACTTTGTAATATATTTTTTTTGTTTTTTTTTTAAATAAAATTTTTATTTGATATTAATAGAAAATTTCATGTGATTTTACTTGTGTATTTTAATCTTCTTTCTCTTCTTACTCTTTCAAAGACAGAGCATTACTCTTCACGAGAATGCGCCTTCTTCCATTTCATGCTGTCATGACATGTCAGATTCCACATGGGGTCAGTGTCAATTTAACATTAACTTCGAAATGCAAGAACGGTCAAACGGTGCGACAAAGTTCTTCAGTGTATATACTTAAATTTACCGAAATCAGTGATCGACCCTGCCTCTGGCCATCTCCGGGGAAATGTTGGAGTCATGTCGCGTCTCTCGGATTGGACTTGAACAGCATCCAGCGAGGTGGAGAGAAAAGAATGAAAGAAGAAGAAGAAGAACAAGAAGAAGAAAAGAGGAAACAGAAAAAGAGGAACAGCTGGATGGGAGAAAGACGAAAACGGTCTCGCATCAAGCAAGTGCATCGCCGTTGTTGCGTTAGAAAAGAAGAGGATGTGCTGAAGAGAAAATAAAAGAAGAGGGGCCGGTAGTCGTTACGAGAAAATAGAGTGGCCTGGTGACACGTGGGAAATCCTGGCGCCATAGGTGCGCCGCCTATTTTGTTGCGAATTCGAGCATACGAGCTGAGACACGTGCTGGAACTATTCAAGTCGACGAATCAGGACGGTTCAGTATACGCAGTACTCGCCTACATGCAGATTAGTTCAGCAAAATTCACAGATGTTAAAAGTATATTGTTAATAAATAAATTATTTAAAAAAATTTGATGAAAGCGTATCAGGGATATAATTCTTTTGCTATTTCTATAAAAATAATTAATCAATAAAGAAGTAAATCCAAGTAGAAGTACATCCAGCATCGATATGTAATAACTCAAATATTTGCTAACTATTTCTGCAAGATTGGAATACGAACTCATGTTCGAGAAAATGGAAAGCATCCGTTGGCAAAAATACGACATCATTTTATTTACATTCGCGTTGGCAATCGCGTGCGAGAATCTATACGAATTTTATCACCGTTTGATCCATCGTAGGAGACGAGCTTGCTGCCCGGAAGGTATAGAATATTTCCCGTGCATTTTTCGTTGTGGACAATGGCCAAGTTGCCGACAGCAAGGAGCCGAAGTGACAAGAAGTGGCTGGAGAAGATATAAGAGCCAATAAACCCCCATATAGATATACAAGCTTTAAAAATATTTTTTAATTAAGAATAAATATTTTAATTTTTTTTTTAAAGAAGCTACGCGGTTTACGGGTTATCTCCGTGTCTTAATACATCGTCTTAATACATTAAATGTCTTAATATATTAAATGCCAACATGAACGTTGTAGTTCATTTCATCAAGACGAAAAAATGCATTTGAATGTGTCTGCGATGTGTATGTAGAACTCAGGTTCTTGAGTTTGCTAAACCCAAATGACGGTGCAGATCAGTCATTTCTGCGGAAGATACATGACGAGTTATATGTTCCCCATGTGTCGCTACCTTTTTCATAGCACTCATTCGTCGCCATACAGCATCACCACGGTGAAACGAATGTCCGGGACTTTATGGATGCCAATGCTGATATGAGGACCGGAAAGGAAATCTCGATGCTTGTGAAGATAAAACTTTATGAGCTAACATAACTGTATAAGATAACATTTAACATAAAGCTAGTTTTGTTAATCAATATATACATACACATATTTTATAATTAAAAAATTATAAAATTTTCCACATATTAATAAAATTTTAGAACTATAAACACTTACTATTCTTATTGATACAAATTTCACTTGATTATTGACTGAAATTATCCATAATTCTCAACTTAAACTGTATTTCCCAGGAACGACTTACTATAGTCATAATAAATTCTAAGAATCAAATAGACGTTAAAGTAATACATATTTTATCTCATTCAATCTTTTGCTTCGGGCTCTTATTACACACTTCACGTAAAACTATAATATTAGCGGTAGAATAGCACATTGTTGCACGCCGATCGTTAAACATTACGAGGTAACCCTTCTATAGGGATCGATCAAGCGTAAAGGTAGATGGATCGTGAAGGAGAGTGATAGAGAGCGAGAGAGAGAGAGAGAGAGAGGAGAGGAGAGGAGGGTAACTGTAGATCGATCGGCAAGCACGTCCGCTTAGAAATGCGATCGCGCAATTATTGCAGGCGAGCTCATATCGCCCATTTAGAATCCGGGTAACGAGTTAATATGCGCGCCAAACAATGGCGCGCGAAAATAGATTTACGAGGAGTACGAGGCGCACGTCGATTCACTAGGAAACGCATATAATTGTTTCACGGCTGAATGCCGGCGCATAATATTGCGCATTGTAACACGCCGAGCGGAATCGCGAAACGCTCGTGCGTTTACGTGCCCCGAATCGCGGCTGATAAATGCCGCGCGTACGAGGAATTCGTGCGTTTTATCACAAAACGTGACACCTGTTACGGCACGCGAGATACGAAAGCGATCGTGCAACGTTCTCGCGGGGTGCATCCCGATGTGTGTTTTCACGCGATTATTCCTCACGATATAGCGCGATCGTTCTCCCCCCTTCTCTCCCCCTCCCCCCCTGGATTTGGGAAAATTCATCCTCAAGCGTATCGCTAATCTTTTATCTCGCGCACAGAAGTACTATTTGCACGATGTAATTTTTCTTCTACTTTTGCACAATGTACGTTAATATAGATAAATAAATCGTCGAGATAAACATGCATTAACGAATATAAACACAATTTCTTGTTTTCTTTCGTTTTTATTTCTCATATTTACCTTCCTTTCTTCAACATCTTGCATTGTTTATTTTATTTATAATCTCTCTTTTTTCTCATTCTATTATTACACACACATACACTGTTCTAGTTTCCTATATTCTATATATCTACGTGCTGTTGTTTAACTTCCGAATAGCGAGTCGACTAGTAGCCATTTGCAATTCACATTAAAGCATTCATAACACATATTTTACATAATCAATAATAATAATTTAAGCAAGATCTCTATATGTAAATAGATCAAATATAAGTAATAAAGCGCCGAATATAAACGAGGCTGTAAATATTGGTGCCTAATAATATCTTTCGTAAATTTTAGATGTTTCAGTTACACACATAAACTACGCGCTGATTACTAGAAAAGCAATCATAAATTGAAATAATAATTAATAAATTACAGTATTTTTAAATGCTAATAGCATTATTATTAAATCGGCGATCAACTTAATTTATGAAATAATTATTAACAGTTTGATTGCAAATTCGACAATAATTGGCATGCAGTTTATATAACTGAAAAATCTATTTAAAATTTACGTAGAAATATTATTAGACATATAATATACAGAAATATTACTATAAGAAAAAAAAAACAATATCTAGCCTCAACCATGGCGCTTTTTTATTTATTTTAAAATCAACTTTTTTGCTAAATTTTAATTGATATCACATTTCTATCATATGCAATAAGATTATATGTAATAATATAAAAGGGAAACGTGAATAAAATGTCACAAGCAATCAGAGCACAGTCGAGCGAGAAAATATTGCTATAGCTTCTTGGAGAAATAGAATGTTTCTATTTCTAGAACGAAAGACTACCTCCATTTTTTCCTGCTAAACACGTGCTGTACTCACGTATCGGCAGGTTGCTATTCTAGCCAAGAACTGCAGCAGCGATTTACGGAGCGCGACTGGCTTATGCGGAGGTGCACCGCATCGATCGGCGCGGCATGGCAGGCCGCGCCAAGTTCGAGTCAACTGAATTATGTTCCGTCTACGTCGATTTGCACGCCATCCCTGCATTAGCTATTGGCAACGGATCATAACTGCCTCCGGCTAGTTTGCCGTGCTCTGGGAATCGCTTCCGTTACACTTTCGTGAGAATTTATATCGGAAGTATGCCTGCGGAGAAGGGAAAAAGAGAACCTCCTAGCCGTCTGCATATCTCTCTTACTCCTAATCCTTAATCTTTTCGCGACCATTCGCCGATGGTAATTGGAGTAATCGCGCGCAATTGGGAGATGTTCCAATTTCGCGGCCGTAAAAACAATGCACGCCGTGTCTCGATCGCGGAACGGCGACGGTTTCGCATTCGCCTGGCTGCTCGAAAAATAAGTTCCACTTCGTTTGTATTGGAAAATCGATATGACGCCGGTAAATGTATTCCCCTGTCTCTTCATTCGAGCGAAGCTCGCGGACGATAAACGATAAACAGTGTGTGAGACGAGTATAACAATGTTCTTCATGTAGCACGATACGATCGATAAGATGAAATGAGCAACGATGCGGTACGTTAGACTTTAATTGAGCGATTGTTCACATAAGCGTTCAGTTATTGGATATGTGATATAAGTAAGAAGAGAGAAATTGTAGTTGCAGATTTACGTGAAACTTATGTTATCGCTCAAAATAAAGATTTGATATTCGAATAATGGATTATTTAACAACAACAATAAGAACCAAACCAGGCGAATGAGAAAACAGCACGGTTAGCAATGCACAAATAATAATGGAAAAAATTTTTATTAATGGAATCATCATGATGTCATTCATGTCAATTCAATTCTCTTTAGAATCCTCCTCAACAATTCATTATAGAATTCGTGTATTCATTCTCAGTACATCAAAATTGAGTCTAGAATTATTCAATCTTTATAGGGTACTTATCATAGAACATGTCAGAATCAATTCCGATCGAAATTATTCCATTTTTGCTAGAAGACAATAGAAACCTATGGAATAATTGAATAATTCTGATCGAAATGAATTCATCTCCTCCCCCCTCTCTTTCTCTAAAAATTAATGTTACACGGAGAGAGTGATTTTGCTAAAATATCTAAAACTTTAGTTAGATACAGATCTGAAAATAATTTTGTTGGACATAAAAATAATTACATGGAAATATCAAGCTTGATGAACAATGCTGCGAAAAGTTTTAACATTACAGCAATCAGCTTGAGCGTCCTACATAATTATTTTGATGGTTCAACAAAGTTATTTTCAGATCTGTATCTAACTAAATTTTTAAACACACACACTTCAGCAAAACCGTCCTTTCCGTGTACTCTATTAAAAATATTGATATTCCGAGAAAAAGCTAAGTTAGCATAAAGTATCTTTATTATCTGATAATAAGAAAAACTTGACGGATTGATTTGTACATATTATTCTCATTTTTTAGAAGTAAAAAGTTTAACTAAAATGATTATTGAATTGCCCCACCCGATATTCTAAAACGATGGTCGAATGAACATCCACAAATTGCTGATCTGTCGACAAATGACGCGCGCCTGTAAACGCCAGGCAAGACGGATCGATGAGCAGAAACAGCAAGGCGAGTGTAAGACGAGCAAACGGCGTAGTCCTAACGTGTACATAGATGTGTTTGCGAGCAAATATAGTGGAGCACCTGCAAAATTGAGCGCGAGCAGGATGTGCATACAACATCCGACGCGGCCTGCAGATACTGCATCTGAAATTTAAACCGCCTCATTTATTTTCGGTCCCTTTTCCTCCCGCCGTCGCGTTTCCACGATTCGCGTTTCCCCTGGTATTGTTTTTTGAGTACTTGGAATACACTCCGAGAGAGATGGACGTCAGTGAGGGTTGATAATATAAAAGTACATTTGAATTGGAGATATTATGTGCAGTGAAATATTAGTTTTTATTTATCGTCTCGACTTTTCGCGGAACTATGTTACTGTAATTACATTAATTATGTATTGTGTACTCGTGTAATAGATGCTTTTATTACAAATGTAGATAATTTGATTTAACGTAATTCGATCTCTGTATCAATTAATCAAACTTAGTTAATATTTTTCATTTTATATATATATATATATACATATATATATGTGTGTGTGTGTGTGTGTGTGTGTGGCTAGTCATTAATAACAAGTCATTAACTCTTCCGGGATCGTTATAACACAATTTGTGTGACGCATTCCTCCCGCAACAGAGGTATTTCACCAATAAAACCATAATTGGACACGAAGTATCGTATTAGTTTGTTTATCATTATAATTCGGTTTCGAAATACGAGAAAACTTTTTAATGAAAATATTTCCAACTGTCTCGTTAATTTTTAATTAAAATATTTAATATTATGCTATATTTAAAAAAAAAAGACAGTTAAACAGTTAAAAATTGTAGAGGATGCATAGTTCACGAACAATCACGCACGCGTTCCTGCGGTTCCTTCTTCGATGTTGCGCAATTCCGCCGCCACGATCGCGAAATACGCGTGTCCCGCTGTAATTCCGAGGAACGTCGTAACAAAGCGTACGTGGTAAATCGGCATGGAAACGTTCGCGTCGTTCTAAATTATGCCCATCGACCACGGGGCCCCATAAAGATTGACAGTGACCGACCGCAAGCGTTCATCGAAAGTGCTCGGTCGATCTTCTCTACAACGTCGTCATCTTTTCAAAATGGAATTCTGGTATGGCGGGACGAAGTTATAGTAAATCGAAATTCTGCGCAGTGCTGAAGAGCAACGAATACAACCGATAGCTATTGAAAAGAGATTTTCCAAACTTGTAAATATAAAACAAATAATAATCTCTATTATTTTCCTACGTAGAAACACATATGGGAAGAATGGTTTTGTTGAAATGTGTACAAATTTAACTGAATACAGATTCGAAAATTAATTAATAATTTTGTTTGGATCATTAAAATAATTATATAAGACGTTCAAGCTGGTTGCTAGAATATCAAAAATTTTTTCGCAGCATTGTCATTTAACGCTTAAGAATTCTACATAATTATTCTGATGATTCAATAAAATTATTTTCATATCTGTATTCAATTAAACTTTTAGATATTTTAGCAAAACTGTTTTTTCCGTATATCGAGAAATTATATTTCAAAGCTTCGTGATCTGTATAGATTATGCCACGATGAATTGTAATATGATTATTATGATTATAATCAGTGACGCTGCTAAAGCATGTCATTGTCACTGGCAGAAAAAACACGCCGTGCGCTTTATATTTGCGTAAAACGCGATACTCTCGCAAAAAAGGACGCTTATGAGCACGTGTACAAAATTGAGAAAAGGGTACCCAAGAGTATGGTACGTCGAGCCTTTATAGATTTCTTAATAGGAGCGGCTTCATGAAAAAGCGGTAATGTTGGTATTGATCCCCTGTGAATAAAAAGGTTCTACTATTACATAGTCACTGGTGTACTTATTAATCCTTGCACATGCTCTAGGATTAAAATTTAATTATATATGAACGATGAAAAGATCTTTTTTTTATTATGCTCGAAAATATTTGGAATAAAATAACAAAGCGCTACTTGAGAGTATTAATATTAGAAATTCGATACAGTTTTATATTATATATTATGTACTATGTATGTAATAAATAAATTATTACGTTAAATATAACAAATTAATTATTTACATGTAGATAATTATGACATAATCGTATATACAATAGATTTAAGTTAAAAGTTAAAAATTGCTACATTTTCTTTTTTACAGTTCTTTGAATTCTAAAGGAATGTTGATTATAAGCTTGAAAAAAACATCTTTAATCTCGTTATAATATTAACGAAGAAAATAAAAACGAAGGAAATGAGCTTTTCAATTTGTTTGTACTTTAACTGCATTTTAATACCTAAATACAAGTACAAATTCTTGTTTTTTATTGGATTTAAATTTGAACTTTTATTAACTCTTATGTTAGCGCTTAACTCCCCAAGCAATTAATCTTAAAAAGCACGAGACAGATTAAATTTAAGATTTATGAAGATTATTAATTCTTATCTTTTTATTTGTAACTGTTACATTAATGTTTATTAATTTAATATATTTCAGAAAAATTCTTATCTGTTTAATATAAATTTTACATATAGGATTTACATATGCAAAATCGGAAGTTACTTACGGAAGTTGCTTACGCTGTAAATTAATTCCTTCTTTCCTTTCTTTTTTTCTTTTTCTGTCTTCTGTGTTTTTCTCTTCTGTCTTTCTATTTTTAGAATTTAAAATTCTTATCCACTTAAAGAAGCATTATGTACGGAAGCGCACCAGCATATAACGTATTGAAAATTCTTTGTGACACTAAGCATCATTATTTCGTTTCGACAGTGCAACTCTGCCGGGACCAGTTGTGTCCGTTTCATCTGTTGTTTCCAGTAGTCGATTGTGGTATGTAGCACTTTTGTTAATGCCGTGAAAAGCGAGAATCGAGCGATACAAGGCATTCTCAAGATAGTGTAATTGCCGGCGCGTACAGAATCTTGTAAGGCATGCGCCGTTCACTCGAATGACAGTGCTCGATCACTGTCATGCGGATGCTGGAATACCGCCGCGGTAAGAAGAGGCTCTTTAGAGGACGAGAAAAAGAAGGAGAAGACGAGAAAAAGGAAGAGAGGCCGAGGACTCGGAAAGTCAACGACGTCAGAATCGATCATTGCTTGCGTGCGAGAATAACGCTGATGGGGATAATAACGCTGATTTTCCTCCCCTCCAAAGTAATTATATTACATTAATCGCGACTAATTATATATATTATAATATCAATTGATTAATGACTTGTCTCAGCTGAAAATTAATATTTCCTTTGCGTTCTAATAATATACCGTGGATTTTTATCATATATGCAGTGATTAAATAATAACAAATGATAAGAAGGAGTATATGGCAGTTCTTAAATAAAAAGTTTCTATATTTTCTGAATTATTTTTAAAATAAAATTATCTTTGTCACCACTTTAATATCAAATATAAAAAATTGGTTACATATATATATATTGTGTGTGTGTATGTGTGTAGCAAAATTACCATTTCTTATTTCACTAAACCCCATAACTCAGAAACGATTGACATAAAATTTTCTCAACAGAAGCAGGTATATTTCAGAATACAAAGAAGAAATAGTCCATATTTATCAATTTATAAGAAACGAGTTCAAAAAGATATAATTGCCTATTCATTTTTGTCGGCAATGTGCGGCAAAATGCATTGAAAATGTAACTTTGCTGTTAAATTTTTCCTGAATAACAAGAAAATATCATCCCTGGCGCTGGAAGATCCTTTTAAGCCTGCTACTCCTCGGGCAAACAAAGTTTACAAACGAACGAAAATTCGATTTAGAGTCCCATACATCATACAGCGTTCTCCACACCTCCTCACCCCCTTATTCTTCTGCTGCGCCATCGTTCCACCTAGGAAATTCACGGCATGGCCCCGAATCTCGACGACAGACAACGGATATCTAATTTTTCTGTTTCGTAAAGTTTCAAGCGAGCGCCGATCGTCGCGACATTCCGCAAATTCCTCGCGAATTCGCCGCACTGAAAGTCGTGCGAGCCGTTCGTTTCTGCGTTTCCGCCAGAAGATTCTGACAAATCACGTTTCGGGAAAGTCATTTTCCAG
>NW_011627611.1:654042-702053 GCF_000204515.1 Acromyrmex echinatior | reverse complement strand
TTGTTTCGCGTTGTCCACGAAGCAAATAAATCATCAAAATTCTAGACGAATATATTTGCAATACATATACAGATTGAAAAAGAGAGGCATATATTGTAAAATATTACAAATAAATATTTTTGTGTGTATGAATGGAAATTTTACTGATTGATTCACGTCGTTTTAATTTTTTTTTTTTTTTGGTTTTTAATTGTAAATAATTTTCGTCATATATCATGTGATTCACACACAAAACACATGCTGTAGGACATCTCAAATTATACATACATTTAGAATAATACGTGTAAAAACGTGTAACAAGATCTCTCATGTTACATTACCACAAATGCGACATGTGTGCGAAAGTTAATCCTGCGAGCTCTTTTGGTAGCAAGCATCGCTTTAATATTCAAACATGGTACGATTTGCGTTTAGACAAGTTTACGTACGTATGCAATTGTAAAAGAAATATGCTTTAAACGTAATTTATCTCATATAAAAAATTATTAATATTTTACAGCACAAAGGCACATGAAACCTTCTTTCATAATTACTTGTACGCGGCCTTTACGCTTATTGAGGTTTAACCGTGAACCGGTTGAGCCTGTTGTCCATTTTTTATCACTTATACCTGATACACAACCGGATTGCAGCACGCGATGGCGTTCTCCCTAACATTCTTCTTTCACGCCTTTCAATCTCCGTATTCTCCGCGATCTCCCTAATCTACTTTAAAAATAAAAATCGCTATTTCGTCACGTAGATTGTTTTGATCTTCGCATTATCAATTTTAAATCACTTTAAATAATTAATAATTCATATCAGAATTTTATTTGTACAAATTTATGTGCTATGCAATTATGTAAAAAATATTTAAATAATAAAAAATAGATATGAATATATATGTATAATAAAAGATGTAATAAATTACACAATATTAAAATATTACAGAATATATTGCAGTATTATTATATAAAATTATAAATACAATCTATCTTAAAATCTAACGCAAATTATAGATTTCAAAAGTTCCAACATTAAAAAATTTCATGGTTTCATCATTATTGATAGAAAAGTATTCGTTTTTTTTTCTTATCGATTTCTTTTAAGACAATAATATTTGATACAAATGTATTGATGTCAACCAGTTTAAAAAGATCCTGTTAAAATTGACTCTATTTTGATTGTTAACCGAACCAGAACCAACTCAAATTAGAATTTGCAAACTTCAAACGGTGTGTACGAGCTTTTGACAATTTCGATTTAATATATTTTTCCTTCAATACCCACGTCGACAAGATGAAAGCAATTTCGATAACAGAGCTAATCACAAAGCTCTTTTCAATTATGTTAACATATACGTCGTCGCCAGGATCAAAAGCGATGCAGGAGGCCAATAACCGATCACTTCGTGAAGTATTAATTTTGTAAGGGAACGTTTGTCTCCGACCCTAAACTAAATTAATTACCATTTTGAAAAAGTTGTTTTTTGATATAATACAATTTCAAATCTCGTTAGTTGCAATAATCTCACAATTCATTATAAATAAATATGTATATATGTATAATATATCTTTTAACATTTAAATATGTATATATGTATAATATCTTCACATAAATACAAATATAAATTTATAATAATAAAATGTCATACACACAAACATTCAGTACCATATATTTTTTAAAATCCAAAGTATTTGATAATATCTGGAAGCATCGACTTACTCTCGTTCATGCATTTCGATCGTATAAGATGTGTACCGGCATGTCCCCTTCCACTTTTTTCCATTTATCTTTCCCTCTCTTACTTTAACTGATGCATTAATTATCGTGAAACGCATCGTGTAAGTATAGCAATGGCGGAGAAACTGGAGAGGTGGTCTTCTAATGGTGTGAAAGGATGCAAAGAGCGGCGCGACCCTCCAAAGGGAACGGGTACACGCGGGTACGCGGGTAGTATATGATAAGAACTGTACACGTCAAACCACGATCACTAATAGTACACCTCCGGTCGAAGATAATTATCGGGCCAGTCGCGAGGCTACTCGAGCCGGTGCAGTGGCGCACGAAGGTGTGGTTGTCGAGGATCGTCTTTATACCGATGCCGTCGCCGATGACGCCCCTCCTTTTATGCAGCAAGTTGGAACACGTCGGTGTTCGCTATTTAATTTATTAACGCAAATTGACTCTCTTATTTTATTTTCCGATAATTTTTAGCAATACACACACACACACACACATCACGCTGAGGTGCAATAGTCATGCAAATGATTGCCTTGCTCTTGGAATTCAACATCTTACTGACGGCTTGACCTTTATAGTTCTGGTTACGCTTTTATGTTCTTTTGTCTAAGACAGGCCTATCTAATTTTAGCTCCGGAGTTAAAACGTAAAGCCATCGACGCAAAAAATTCAATGTGAGTAATTTTGGAGACTATAAAGTATAGAAAGACTATAAAGATAACAGACGTTGCTCAAATACGTATCGACATTTTACAGTCCCCTGTAAATCTTAATCACATTGATTTTTTTTTGTGTCGACAGCTTTGCATTTTAACTCGGCGGAACTAAAATTGGACAGGCCTGATCTAAGGTAAGAAATATGCTTCCAAAGTTTTTTTCTTAGGAGCAAAAAGACGAAGTAATATTTTCCGAAAGGACGAAAATATTCGGTGTCGTCGTCATAATTTATAACAAGGTAATCCCTACAGTCCTATCTCGAATTCTGTGTCAAAAGGACACGAGGGCACTTGAGTATTCATGCAACATCAAAAAAAGAGGATTACGAATAAAAGTTTAGTTTCACGTTACCGCGCGTCCGCGTAACACGAATATAAATTTGCATTATATAACATAATCTCCAAGATTATAGTATGTAAAAAATTATTTCCATCACCTCTCCTCTCCTCTTGTGATTAATAGAAAAAGGACTTTCTGTGAGAGACTCTCAGCATGAGAAAACGGCGTCTACAGTCGCGCGTTGTTTTATACAAAAAACTAAGAGAGGGATAATAAAAGTGGAGCGGCGTGAAATAAAACATAGCATTGAATAAACGGCGGAATACGCGATACGCTGCTTTCATGTCGGCCATTATTCGTTCAGCGCGCATCCTTTTTCAGCGTTGTAGCCATTAAAGTATGTAGCTGTTTTAAGATTTAGAACGAGCGCGATGTCCTCGTTCGTTCTTAAGCGAACTTGCGTTTCTGTCAATGAAAATTTCATCTCACCACAGGAATTGCCGTCTGTAGCTTTACGATTCCCGCGAGCAAGTTACATTGAGCGAAGCGATAAAACGGTTGAATTAAAAAACTGATTTGGAAAAGATAGCCGCACTCTCACCATGAAAGCGTAAGTCCTCGAAGCAATTACAACCGCCATGGCTTAAGAAGCGAATGCGCGCTCTGAAATTTTGTATTACTAAAAGATACTCGCTGTTGCGCGATATTTCCGCAATAAGATCCTAAAGGAGACGAGGCTGTTGCTCAAATCTCATTAGCACGATCTCAAACCCTGCTCAGCGTGTCAATTCTGCGTAATTTATTTCCTTGAATTTCTCCTTCTCGATGTGATCCTTGTATACTTAAAACATGAAACTACAAAAAATAATACTTTATTTAACATTTTTTTTATCAATCAACATCGAGAATAAAATCATTATATTTATTTCATTATTAGAAAAATATAAGTAATTATATTTAATATAATTTTGTGGTCGTAGAATACTCATAAAATTAAATCTTTTTACTTAAAATTAGTTCTAAAAAGAACTAAATTCAAAGTTGATCTTTTTGAGAAAAATAGTCGCAGAACGATGTTTAAAAAATGTATGAAAGCTTAAAACCTCAACTTTTTCGAATGTTTCGAATCTCGTGTCTTTGCAGCGCCTTCACTAAAAACGGCATTAATTTAAAATAAACTTTGACGTATATAGAGAAAACATTTTTTCTGCAATTTTTTTCAATTAATTGTATCATATAATACATATGCTTTTTTAATCATTACGCTATGATTTTTTCAGTGCATTATGATGATTGAAAATGAGTAGTATATTTTCATATCTTTTTTTTAAAAACCTGTTTCTGCCATTACACTGGGTATTCTGTCGCAATAATTCTTCAAGCTATCTGTGAAATTCTGTAAGGTATCTTCTTGGCATTAAAAAAAAAACTAGAAAAATTTTCGAATATAAAGATTTTATTTCTTTAAATTTACTATGTGCGTAATTATAGTGACTGACCCAGCATTCGTTATTCAACAATGTATTCGCGACGATTCGTTATAATTTCGTGAAATTTAAAATTTTAACTGTCGTGAAGTTATCACGGTATATTATTGTCGAATGGCAAATGTATGATGTGCATTCGCAACAATTACACGCATAATAGAAAAATAAAATTTTTATATCGAAAGTGCTTCCATCTTTTCAAATACTAAGAAGATACCTCACAAAAGTGCAGCTCAAATTATTGCGGCATACTAGCGAATACAGGTTTAAAAAAAAACGATTTCAGAATGTATTACTAAATCATAACTCAATAAAAAAAATTGTAGTATAATAATTAAAAAAAATATTTTAAGGGGAAAACAAATATTATATTTAATAATGCAATTGAAGGAATTTGTTCTCTTTGTATATGTTATCAAAGTTTATTGATTCTTCAATTTTTTAAGATTTACTTTAAGTTAATTATTATAGTAAAATAATATTTATAGTAAAATAACTGCAGAGATATTTTCAGTATTAATTTTAAGTTATGCTTTAATTTTCTTAAATAGTGTAGTTAATTTAAAATAAACGATATTTAACATTTTCGATAAAAACTACATGGCACACTTATAGGTAAAAGAACGTGTGTTTTAAATTCAAGAAAATTAATATAATTCTTTTATTATTAAATCCCGCCTATATATTTCTTGTTTCAATAATGATGTAGGTAGGTTAGGCCATCCCAAGCTCTTTGTATTGTAAAGTGTTTCACATTTGTGCGGAAATCAAGAAATTATCTAAGATGAATGCAGTTCGATGCCCTTAAATAGGTACAGCGTAACAGCAATATTGTTCGCGAGAATGGTGCGAGTATTAATTATGACGATCATTATAATACGTTATTAATAGACATATCAAGTTGTTACTGTTGAGATATATTATCCGCTGCTCAGCGAATCCGCGATAGCGAGTTTTACCGCCGGAACTAATTTTCGAGCAATTAATGTTACCGTTACCCCTGGTGTAATGCATACTTTAGTAAGGCGCGACACGTGTTTGCTGTTGTTCGTAAATGCTACTCCGGGTTGATTCTGTGAGAACGCGCGCACATGACACGTGTTGTTACCGTTGTTTTCGTCGGTACATGAGCGAAGGGGAGGGTTGTTTGCAAAGTACATTTCTCTGTTAATTGCAGACGCGATGTCTTTGCAAGATTCACGATACTTGATTCCCTCTTCCCACCCCAACATGTAACAGGAAAATGGTATTCCAAAATAACCTTCTGTCACTAAGAAAATTTAAATTCTATCTAAACATCCATTTTTTTAAATAAAAATGCATTAAGAACGTATGAAATGCATGGTCTCTATAAAAAGTGGCAGAAATTGGAAATTTATACTTTCCACATAAAAATGAATGTTGTGTATATGTGTGTGAGTGTACAGATAGAAGTTCAGCAACATTAATATTTTACAATACAATTTTATGAAATTTTATCAAATAAAAATTTTCCTATTTTATTTTAATTATTTTTTTTAATATTCTATTTAATACTCAAAAAAGATCCAATTAAAGATACTACTTTGATAATGTTTTAATCATTTCTTTAAGTGCCTATTACATTCGACAGATTGGCGTGAAAAATAATTATTCATTCATTCTCTAAGGATGATATTTTAGTTAAAGATTACGACATCTCGTTTTCTATTCATCCTTTCTCATGTCGATCTAACGGCCGTAAAACATAATACATTTGACATATAACGACGAAGAATCGTTTTATCGCGCACGGCGTTATTCGGCGATTAAATATAACATTAAATCACTTCCGCTCGATTAGGAAACGCAGGGAAATTCATTTCGCGACGAGAATGCGCAATTTATGCGATAACGAACGACCAAACGATTAATGTAGTCTATCGGGATTCCTTTTTGACATCGCACCGAGCATAAAGTAACTCCGATGGTTTGCGTTCCTTTTACTCGATTGTTGTCAGAGTAAAAGGAATTGAATTTTCGGATAATATTCATTCACTGCCGATAACGACATTAAAGTGTCGCGAGATAACGACGTTGCCATACAAACTGCCTCACCATGCGAATAAGAAAGCGGAAGTCACCGAGAGCATCCATTTTCTCGATTCCGCGCTTTTTTTCTAGATGTTTCGCTGATTAAAAGAATACGCGAGATGCGTTACTGCTCAAGCTTTTAATGACGGAACATTATAAACCATGATCAATTAGTCACACGATCGGAAAATATAAAATATAAAATATAAATATACTTTTATAATATATTAACGTTACGATGATAAGATTATGTAATACGTCACAGCTATAACAAATACTTGTATCACAAAATATGTTATTTTCCATATTACTTGATGCTATGAGACTACAAATCGATTCCATTTTATACAATATTGCCACACGATATTGCCATTATTCAATCTTCAGCGACTAGTCAGTACTCTCGCGCGATGCAAGATGCGAACAAAGGCCAACGTCGGTCTGACTAGTTTAAATTGTACATGAATAAATCCTCCATCAGGAGGGCATGCTAATCTCGCGCAACAAAAGCTCCTGGGTGTTCCGGAAGCTGTACCAGTCCGTCTACGTGACCATCTACATAACACGCGGCTGCTCGAATCCGCTCGCGTTCAAAGTTCATTTCGTTTCGAGTGCGCGGGGATCTCTCGCGTCGTAAAACTCTCGCGAGAGCCACCGAGAGAAAGCGAACGATGGAGAGAAAGAGAGATGGACGTCGTCATGTCACAGCCGTGAAAAGTTTCGAAATATTAGTTCCGTAGGCAAACGCCGGAAGTTGGAAACTGCCTGGAATTGACTATGTTATCGGCGAGCGGTGGTGACGAACGAATGGTAATTCTGTTTTCGTAACAGCGTTGATCAAAGCGTCACGATCAAACGGACTTCTGTAATATGGTGCCTGTCCTAATCGCGCGGCTTAATCGAGAAGCGAGCGCGAGCTTGCGAGCCCGGTTAGGTTCTGCGATAGATAGAATGTATACCACTTGCCTGGCAAGTAAATTCGCTGGCTTGCGCTGCTTTAAAATTGTAATGTATTGTAATGCGGTATCTCAAACTCTTTCCTCTTTATTTCAGACAAGTGTCAAAGCTCGGTGAATATCTAGCAACGATGCAACATTTCCGTGATGTATCGACAATGTGACGACAATAAATGAAGTATAATACGAAAGAACTTATTGGAAATATAAATGAGATATTAACAATAAATGTTAATCTGATCAGCTTTTCAAAAAGTTATTTTAAATATTGAAAAATGTTAATGTTAATAACGTCAAACTATAAATAAATAGATAAATAACAATGTAAAAATTTAATTTTTAAAAATAAAAAGAACCTCTACACGAGGATGTTAAAAATTGACAATAACTTTTATTATAAATCAAAATTATGTAATATAAAAAGAGTATAAATGCCAACGATAGATTTTACTATGAATTAAAACTACATTCGTCTATTGCTAGTTTAGTCTAGTTTAATAATGTGATATAAAACATATGAATGTTTTCCTTTATTGGGCTATCCTCAGTATTTGAAATTATTATTGAGTATACATACAATATTTTATTGTGAATAAACATAAATATGTAAATGTAAAAAAGCATCAAATAAAATGTAAAACACGTTAGATTTAATCAGATTAAACCTTTACGTGTCAGATTTAATATTAATTTGTATTATATTACGAATTGGAATTTTTTAATCCAAATAAGCAGGAAATGATTTTGTCCTGTCTTTCAATTGAGAATTATTGAAATGATAAAATAATGTTTTTAATTAGCGGTTTCCTACAAGCCTTTTTAAGCATTCTTGAGGATTTACTCAGCGGAACACACGCCAAATCCGTTTGCGGTTCGCAATCGAATCCCGAGATCGGATTTACCTGGAATCGTTTCCGGAGTAGCAATGAGTACGTAACGGAGCCGGATGATATGACTAATTAGGCAAAAGCGAGTCATCTTCGTTCACACGAAAATTATTCAACCGACTTAAGATTCCGAGAGATGTCAACAGTGGTCGCTCAATATAAAATTGTGAAATAATCATTATCTTTCCTTTTCAGTAATTAAAGAAACTGTGCACTTTCTACAATAATTGCTGAAAAAGAAATGATTGCAATTTTGATATTTAACTCTAATTTATTGTTATTTTCGGTGCTTAACTGTATATCTTCAATTATAAATATAATTATTATTACTAACATTATATAACAGTAGATAATAATTATAAAAATGAAGTTTTTAATCATAATTATTTTTCTATGCAATTATTGTCATAAATATCAAACACTTTCCTCTCAATATTCATCTGAATTATATTGAGAATTGAAAATGTGAATAAGAAAATGTGAATAAAGTCTACTTAGTTTGCTCGTGATAATTTTGAAAAATAATCGTTTTTATTTCTGAATAATAAATCAGTATACGTGCAATGTTTGAATGCGCGAAAAATATAATTGAAAAAATAGATCCCATTTTTAAGGGCAAAGTCAGATAAGCGAGGAGACACTCGTGTGAATGCGTGTGCGCCATGCGTGAAGATAGAGAAAGGCACACATAGCATCGCTTAAATCCCCTTTCTAGGCTTCGGAAACCTCCGCGGCAAGTGCATTTTGTTGTGCGCCCAGAAATCTGTTATTCAATTTGAAATGGCTTTATCGTGCGTCTGAAACCAACCCCAGATTTCGCATTGATGCCAAACTACATGGACTATGAAATCCGTCCTCCGCACACGCTGAGCACGCACAGACGTGCATCCGTACGCACACAGACGCGCGCGTAGGCGCTTTCCTCCGCGTTTCTCTCTACTAGCAGACTACCAACAATAATGGTGAGACTGAGTGCTCGAAACTTTCAACGACACTTCCAGCGTTTTCCTTCGAGTGTACGGCGGGATAGAAAAGGCTACGATCAGAAAGTAAAATACATCGCATCCGCAGAAAATAAATATAATCCGAGAACGTGTTGAAGCATAATACACGGGAAAATATAAGCTTTTGGAAAATCATGTAATTATTCAATGTATGTATTAAAAAATTCAGTTTCATCACAACGTAATTACATCATTATTATATTGTATGCATAAATTAATCATTTCGTTAATATTAAATAGTATAACTGACATCTATATTAAATTATTTATCACGTTTTTTTCTGAAATTGTTAATACCATAATTCTGTATTTGCGTATTTCGTATATATAATTTAGAATAAATTATTAAATAATACCTTTGAATGTTACATTGGAGAGTTTAATTTATACCGCAAATGAGAGACCATTATTATAGTATGTAAAATTATTATTTATACATATTTTATATACAGGGTAGGAAAAGACTTATTACAAGACTTATTTCAGACGGGAAGTGATTTCTTGAACAAAAGTAAATTAAAAGTACGGAATAAGATACAGTTTGTAAAAAGATACTGTATAATCATCATGTTTATATATATAACGACATTCATACGACTTTACGAACAACAGCGATTATAAAAAAAGAAAGAAAAAATTTTTAAAATTAAAGAAACTATGATAAATGTTATTTATTTTATCAAGAGAAATACTCACAACAAAGTCTCGGACGAAAAAAAATTTATTCTGCACTTTAACTTATTTTTGTAGAAATAAATTACTTTGTAGAAAGAAATCTTCGTACAGTTGTACTATAGGTTTGGTTCTAATTTTATTATTACTATAGGTTTATTTCCACTTTTTACCAGTAAAACACTTCAAGCCAAAAGTAAAATATTTTTTTATGAGATGGAATTATGAGATGAAATAAACTGTGTATATGTATTTATGTGGAGTAAAAACATATTTATTTACATAGAGTAAAAAATCAGTAGTATATTTAATGAATCAGAGTAATGAAATATTCACAAAAAAAAGAATTCTATATCCATTATTCACAATTAGTAACTGTAATCATTATTAATCACGAAGAAAACTCCGGAGTAAAATTTGATAATTTTCTCGGTACGAGATACAGGAGCTCGAAATATATATTGACAGTATCGATAATCTAATATTATTTATGTTTGGCTTTTACAAACACGTTTTTAAACTTTATAGAGAATCTAGCGGCGTTGGCAAATGATTTTCGACAAAATTGTCATTTGCCACGTTTGTCATATGCAGACCTGTCAATTGCTAGCACTCCTGTACACTCAGTATGACAGCTACTTGCAAAAACTGCGTACACCTGATAGATACACACCGCGACACACTTTTGGATACTAGATACGGGACGTTCGTAAAAAGTATTTGCGAAACAATCTCGTGAGGGATTCATGCGCATTCACAGGATAACGAAACATACAAAACGGTACATATCCATCTATATATGTCGTATACGACATCCGATAACATTCGTGCAAGCAAGCGCATGCAGAAAGCACGAAGTCCGTAACGCTCTCGATAAGAGCGCGGTAATACTGCATTTTTACATCTTGCCGAACAAGAAATAAAAAGAAAGGGAAAAAAGGAGGGGGAAAAGGATAAGAACAAAAGGAAGAAATCCGCAGTTATTCCGGTCTCGGATATCTTGCCTCGTATCTACTAATCCGAATATGCACGAAATTAGCGGTACGAGGTGAGATCGTAAAACGTTAACCCATTTTCATCCTATCGATCCACCTTTCGGGTCGAGTTGGGCTCACGTGCAAGAAGGAGAGAGAAAGAGTGGGAGAGAGTGTGTGAGAGGGCAGAGGAGAGGGAAACAACCAGAGAATTATGCCAGACCAGTCATTAAACGAATGTTTAAAAGTATTTAGATTGGTGTCTGCCAATTAGCGAAAGCGCAAAGTCAAAATGATGCATCCGATTCCGTCGAATATGCTGTTCGGATCAGGTTTAGCTAATCCGCTATGTTATTATAAAAAAGAGACAACACAAAAAAATTTCTTTAATGCGTAATATGAAGTACTTCATTAGCATCGGGAGGTGCAATAGCAGACTTGGCGCTGATTCTAATTCTTTTTTATGAGAAGTCGTGAAGAAACTTTCAAATGGTTCGCGGATATCTAATGAAGTGAAATAAGGAGATTTTTAAGTACGAAAACGAAATTTAATTGCATCAATTTTACATGACAAAATCAAATCCGAACATTAACACGCAATTCCTTCCTTCTTTTTCCTACAGAAATCGCATTGTTTAATTACAAATAATAGTAAGTAAACAATAGTATCCATACAGCACAAAACCTTGTAGTAACATTGCTGCAACATTACTTGCAATTAAAACTCTTGAAATAATAATTAAGAATTAAATAAAGAAAGCATAAGAGAAAGTAAGAGAGAGAGAGAGAGAGAGAGAGAAAGAGAGAGAAAAAGAGTCAACACAGTTATTTGTGCGTAAATTAATGTTTATCACAGTGTATGTATTGCAAATAATGTGTTTTAAATAAAAGTATTTCAAACATTTGCACCCTCAGCTCTATGGATATCGACTTATATCTCATACAGCACAGATCATTCCTATACATTACAACGTTCCAACAATATTGCAATAACATTGAAAATGTTGCTGCAAGCTTCTGTGCTGTATGAAATATAAAATGCACCAATGACAGAAATTTATCGTTGTCAAACAATTGTGTCTTTATTTATTAATGTTCAATGGAAATGGATTAGAATCGCAGGCGCAGGTCCTATATATGTTAGCTTCACACCTATAAACGTATGTGTATATGTGTTAGCCGCAGGCACGTATACATGCAATCGCATAGAATAGGACACGCGCGCGGGCGCAGGTCGCGCAGTCGAGATTCAGGTTGGGCGGAAAGGCAGAGGTGGATTCACCTCCTGCAGGTTTGCAGGTACGTACACGTAGTAGGTATACGCGCACTCGATTGGCGTCGGCCGGCGTCCCGGGAGGGGCGCGACGCAAGCCAAGAACGAACGTTGATACTAAACCGCGGCCCGAGCTGCTCCGAACGACAGTCCAACGAGCGTGTGTTCCGAGGCCGGATCACGGTGGTCCATCCGAGCGGCTCGGACGCGCTAACCGATTCCGTTTTTCGATCGTTACCGCGTTTGCCGCGTTACGTCACTCCATGAACACGCTCGAGGGATATTGTAGCGGAAGGAAATCGTGATCCGACGAATTTATTCAAGGATCTTTACAGTTGACAAATGTCTCCATTGATTTTGGATGATCATTGTGCCAATTTGCTCGCAACGTTGTCATTATCATCATTATCATCGTGACATCATTAAGACGGTGAATTAGTCACGTAACTTTCGCGAAAAGGATCGGCTAAACGACGTGTCCGATACCTTCGACGATCCTAAAAACACAGACGTGTTAGGACGAACGCACGAGGAGGACAGCGGATAATTCTCGTACGTGTCCGGTGTACGTGTGTGTGTCGCGCGTGTTTGTGTGTGTCATCAATTGTGTGTGTGTTCGTCGAATCAGTGCTATTCGGTAGCGCGGGCTACCGGTGATCCAGCGGGTGAGTGCGATCGGAGTGCTCCAGTCGCTCGCGTGGGAAAGAGAGAGAGAGAGAGAGAGAGAGAGAGAGAGAGAGAGAACCCGAGGGTGCGCTCTCTTCGATGCGTGCCGCTTCCGGTTAACCGGAAGCGCCCGCGTGCGAATGCCCCCGAGATGCGTCCCACGGTGCGGTCGCCACGAGTGACCGCGACAGTGCAGCATCCAGTGCCGCGACCCACTCGGCCGAGTGAGTTCCGGCTACTGATTAATCTGTCGGTGTAATTAATCCGACTTGTGCGCGCCCGGTTCGTCGACAACCTCGTGAAACCATTTCCATCCTCGCATCCGGATTCGTAAACTAGTGACCCTGTGAGGGTGACGGAAAGGAATTGGTCCAATTATCTTGATTCATAAAAAGACAACAAGAAGAAATGAGAGAAGAAATAAAGTGACTTGATTGAGTGTTTAACATCGTTTCTTGTTTATCAAAGAATAATAAGCGTAAACAATCGACAAATCAACGGGACTCTCGAATAACGGTTTAAGAATGACGAATGATTTAAGACGTCCATGTAAAGACTTGTTGAGGTGGAATGTGATTTGACTTAATAACAGACTGATAGTTTCTATTTATCATACACAGTTCATTTTCTATCTTCCGCAAGACGATTTAAAGCTTCTGGTTTATAAAAAGTGATTCAGTGACCCAAGGCTAGTGCAGAGGATTTATTTTAATCCGATTGCTACTTCCAGAGAGAGAGAGAGAGAGAGAGAGAGAGAGAAAGAGAGAGTCTAAACTTCGTGTCCCAATTCGTCGAGAGTAATTCGAAGATGGAAGGCAAAGTTTAACTTAACTTAACGTACGAGTCTACATTGCCGTTGCTCGTTATTGACCGAGAACGATACGAAACTCCTGGTACATAAACAGTGACCTAAGAGAAACTAAGGAAATTTGTTTTACTTCAGTCACTATCCTTGTACGCTATCATTCAAACTTTGTAACTTGATTTAATAAGGCGATTTTGAGATAAGATACGAAGATAATTTAACTTATAAACGCACTGATTTCGTACTACATTTGTTTCAATTATTCAATCGCAGAACTGTAAGTTCGTATTCTTATTTATAAAGGATTATTTGAGTGGGAGATGAACGAAGATTGACCGAACTATTTCAAATCTGTGGTACAATTTATAAAAAAAGATTCTAGGCTGCAAAATAAAATTTGATGCATATCCAAACTCGCTTTCCGATTCATAAGTGATATCTAAGTAATATCAAAGGATTACTGCAACCATTAACCGCTATTAATCGACGACGACCTCGAGAAAATCAACAGGCGACTGCGTCAATTACTCATCTCGTGAATGAATTTTTAAAGTGGAAGAAACCCAAGGGTCAGTCGTTACTTCACTTGAAATGAATATGTCATGAACGCGATGTTTGCACGCGCAGTGGCATTTAATGCGTGGTACAAGTGCACATTGAAATAAAACGTTCAAGTTGAGGAAAGCGATTAAGTGATTGTAAAGGAAGAGCAGGAAATACGTGCGACTCGATCACTACCTTCGTCGTGTCCCTTTCGAAAGGTCTCTAAATTGCGAAAGTTTTCGATTGCTATTAGATGAAGCAGCACGATCGTAAACAGGATTAATGCATTAAGAATTTTCATTTGTCGATAGTACTATGAATGTTGTATGAACCTGGTTTCTTAGCAAGAAGGAGAATTTTTTCTATCGAAGGTGATCGTAAACACCTTCGAGGTGGAGCATCGAATAGACGATCGAATACAGAATTTATGTGCCGTTTGATAAACGCTAATGGTTACAACATTTAATGCAGATAATAAATAACAGTGTATTAATTATACTTTAGTAATTAATGGATTGCATGATTGTGATCCTCATTCTTTTGTTCCAAGATAGAGATGTTATAGTGAAGAAACAATTAAAAAGTGAATCGCACACGATGGAATGATAATTGTGATTACGACTAATTAATATCTGGATAATTAACGCTTATCAAGAGTCACGCTTCTGTGAAACGGTCGGACGAAGACTGCATGCTATGGACACGCGATCGGAGTGTTATATCAAAGGAAACATTTGACAAGTGACTGGGAATCGCTGCAAGCTAATTAATAAGCGTTAACAGCAATTCATGCTGCTCAAATCAAATATTCGCGAAACTGCAAATGTTTCGATCGCTTACAAAGGATCCAGGTATCAGTAGAAGGAAGAAGTATTGAACAGTGGGTAGTAATCGCTGACAGTTAACTGATAGCTAAACGATATGAACAATTAGCGACGATTGCACTTTCGATTTCAACAATCATAAATCGTCGTAATTCTCGATCGAACATCGGCAAGGGATATACGAATTATTAAGCCCTGAGTTCCCCAGTTGACTACGTCGCATGATGCTACAATATAAACGCTCTTTAATACTAATTATACTAAATTACATGTCACTGTCTCACGATCGTTGATTTCTCGTCCTTCTCAAAGGACGGGAAAAGACGCGGCGACAGTCAGCATCAAGTTCTCTGATTAATCAGACTAATTAACTTGCTGTGTGCTAGACGCAGTCGCGAAACGTTGCTGGTCCTTTGACAACGTCTCGCATGTTCTCGTGTGATATATTCGCATATGACCGAAACACGCGAATTAGGAATGGCGCAGCGCGCCATTTACCTGCAGCTATAATTAACGTGACCTAAGGACAGCCGCGGGATAGCGAGCGGTCGCGCGTCGGGATATCTTCATTGACGAATCGGTTCGACAAGGAACGTCTTAATTAATAATCACGCAAAGCCATTGAGATTCGTGTGCCGTTTCGCATAATAAGAGAAGCGATCGAGGGGAAAGAGAAAAGTGAGATAGAGAGAGAAAGAGAGAGAAAGGGAAAGGAAATCAGAAAGAAAGAAAGAAAAAGAAGGCAAGGTAAGCAGATAGAAAAGGAGAGCAGAGGAACAGAGAGGGACAGGAGCTCCCGGGTGCTACTTCGTCCTCCTCTTCGTCTACTTTTTATCGTTTCGTGAGGGCCCGAAAAAGAGTTCTCACGCCGCACGCGAGAGAGACCCCGAACACGCACGCAGGCAAGCACGCACGAACGCACGCACGCACTCACCCCTCCGAGGGAAGTAGAAAGCCCGCGGCGCGCGAGGGATCTTGATTTCTTCTTGCTCGTTGATTTTTTTCCCTCTCTTCGGACCTCGCTGGCCGTGCCGAGACCCGCAACGCGCGAAGGTAAGTCCTTTTAGTATCCTTTCTCGCGAGCGAGAGATATTAGAATAGGAAACGCAATAGAAATACCAAGCGCAAAAACAGATTAAAGTGTTATTTTTTCAAATATTAATTCAATATTTGATATTTTTATTCGTTTTGATAGAGTCAGAAATTAAATGATTTTCTTCGTCTTTAACCTTCATACACTTTAATATGTTTACTGACAAAATCTATAATTATTACACAAATTTGCAACACACGACAAATGGCCAACTGTATAGAGAACGAAGGATTCTAAAGAAATTATGCATCAGGACACTTTGTAATTGTGGCAATCGTGGCGTAAGAGCAGCTGCTTTCTATGCCAAAAGTCTAGGTTCAAATCCACCCAGAACACAAAAATTTGACATCACCTTTCGGAAGGCAATGATAAACCGCCGAATATATTTGTCATCGACGTTTAGAGTCGAAGTTAAAAACTGTTGGTAGATACATGCGTCGATCCTTCAGATTACGATACAGTTGGATATTAGACTTACAACCCAATTCTAGAAAAATCATTATTTTGAACCTCATCTTCAGATGGGAGGCCAAGGCTTGATTTGAGCTATAAAAGAAGAAGAATGGATCACAATATAGCGATAACCCGCAAACCCTTTGGCATCTCTAAAGAAAATATCTCGTGGAAGTCTCAAAAGTATTATTCTAAAGAAAGGAAACTTTCAGTAACAGAGAGAAAACGCGAGAGAGAAAACGAAAGTAGTTGCGTATGCGCAAAGCTGGCGTGTTGCTTTTACATAATACAAATTGAATATGAAAACAGACATTCATGAGTATATGATTAGACAGAGAAATTGTATGTAATGGCAAATATATGACAAAATAGATAAAGAGAAATTTGCGGATTTCCACAATATAAAAACATGATCAGACGTTTCAAAATATTTAAATAAATATCTATAATACAAAAATGTTAATTTTTTTTTAAAGATTAACAGTCAAAAAAATGAATCGTAAAGGAGGTATTCAGCGACTTTAAATAAACTATTTATGTGAAAAATTCGACATTATTATAAAACTGTTACCAGAAAAATATCATTCCGTTAATTTCGTCAATACTTGTAATTCAAGAAATTTGTTCAGAGAACATATTGAGATTTTTGAAAACAGTGTAGTACACAAAAACGGCGTGAAATAGCAGAGTAATTGCCAATTACGTACGTTAGTTTATATACTGTACTGTGTACCTGTTTGCTCGGAGGAGTATCTATTCCGGGACGAACTAAGCAACTGCCCGAGGCGTTGCATGTGCAAGGGCCTCGTTAGGTCATAACTCCGATGCGCTATATGGGTCGATCATCATCTAGGTCTCCTTCAATCTTATATTACTATCATATCGTAAGAGATCTCGTTCGAATTTTGTCTTCTCCTCCCACCTATTAATTTCATTAAAAATTTTTTCTATTGTAAGTTCGCTAAAAGTCGCCGAGTAATTTTCTTGGAATTTTCAGATCGTTAATTTTAGTTATTGTAGCTTTACAAATTTACAGACTCTTACAGATTTATAGACTCCGTTATATAACAACCGCATTAAATCAATTTGAAAAGACATCGCTGAGCGTACGCTAAGTGCATCGACGAAATTACCACCACGTTAAACATGTATCTAACAGAAATTATAGAATGTAGAATCCTTGCATAGAAGAGAGAGAAAGAGAGAGAGAGAGAGAGAGAGAGAGAGAGAGAGAGGAGAGATCCCTTATATATTCCCGAATAAATACAACGAGGCACGTGAAGGGCTCGCTGTTTAAATTACGACCGCGAAGGTATTGCATTTGTTCCGACGTTGCGCCAGGGAGACAAAATTGCGCCATTTTCCGGAACAAATGGTTCCTACATATGGAAGCAATACGCACCTTCCCGTGTGTACTCACCCCTTTGGTACGAAATTATAACGGATATATCGCAACTTTCGCCCCGTAGCGCGCATTTGCGTATGTAGATACATTTGCGGATAGTGCACCTTGGTCCTTCGCGACGAGGATGATTCATGTCTGTGCTAAGTACATTGGAAATGAAAAGTTATCGAACAACGTGATTTATTGACGAATGTCTGATGATTTGTCAATCGACAAGATGTTGCAAATTTATCGGTTTTTATCTAAATTTATCGGTTTTTTCAGCAGTGAAAATTCTCTCAGAGAGCAAACCGCGTTTTTACAAAACTAGAGATAGAAGAAAAGCTCATCTCACGAAACTAGATATATAATTTAATTATCTACATTTGTGAGCATTACTCTCTTTGAAAACTATCTCTTACAAAAGTTATTATGTTATTTCATATTGCACTGATTGATGCTGGAATAGATATTGCAATTTTTATTTCTCATGACCATGATAATATAAATGTACCGTAACGTGCAATTATAGATTGCAACACTCCTTAGATCTTTATAACAAGCGTTACAGCTTAAGCTGAATCAATAGAATTGGCAGTCATTATTCATAATTATGATCTTTATTTATGGTATGCATGATATTTTTATTCATAAATATTCGTCATTTAATATTTTGTGATCACTATTAATTATTAAAAAATATTTCAAGTGCATACTTCATGATCATTTCGATAATATTTAAATTAGCGATGTGTAATACCTATAGACCTGATATATACAATAAATAAAAAATTATCAATATTAAATGAAAATCATACGACAAAATTAAAAACAAATTGACTTTTTAAATCTTTAAAAGTTCAAATACATTTGAAGATATCCATTACGATTCAATATATGGATCGCGGTTAATAAGATTCCTAGATTGGCTCTTCACAGTTTATTCTTACGTTTTATTACGTCCGGTCCGCTCTCCGGAAAGCGGCATTAATTAAGCGAGGACGTAACGCAGCGATGCTGCTGCGATCGGATCCGACAATGCAGCGATGCTCTGCCTCCCGGTGTTAAATGCACCCGAAACATCTCGCCCTCTGGAGAACAGGGGACGAGCCCTCCTCGTCTACCAGAAGTACAAACTAGTTTCGAAAGAGAGATGCCGTCTCCTGCCTCTCGCGCCTCATTGCTTCCCGCGTGCTCGTCGCTCCATGCCCCGCCCCTTCATTCTCTTTCTCATACGATGGAACGGAGCCGATCGGGCCTCGCTCGTCTTATTCTTCAGGTTCTCTATCTCGGCGAAAAATCTATGTCAACCGACATGTTGACACGTGTTTAAACGTGGCGAGCGCGCGAGCTCGCGCGGAAAGAGGCGAGGAACGGGATTGGGAGAGGAAGGCTTGGAAGTCAGGTTACTGGTATGCAGTGTCGGATTTCGCGGTGTCCCGGGTGAAGGGGTGAAGGGAGAGAAACGTACACCTCGAAATGCAGTGGCACGTAGAAGGGTGTATACGCATACACGCGAGCGACATGCACGCTCCGCTTGCCGACCGTCTCATGAATCAAAACTATTCGTGACGGGAGGGAACGGACAGAAGGTGGGAGGACATACATGTTTACTTACAATAAGCAGGAGGTCATGTCGCGGTAGCTATCGCGTTCTGCTGATTCGAGAGATATGAATTTAATTTTATTATGACGTGAGTCGGGCCGGTTATCTTCGAATCGCACCTTCGCTCCTGCGGAGAAAGGGGTAGATGTGGAAAGAGAAAGAGAGAGGCAGAGAGAGAGAGAGAGAGAGGGGGGGGGGAGGGAAGGAGAGAAACAGCGCAATACAATGAAAGATGACGAAGAAAGATAGGACTTTGATGACCTATTTTAATATAACGACTGACCTTTCGAAAATGTTGCGCTCGGGAAGGCAAAGACGTGTAATTGTTCGGCTGGAGAACGTTTGATCGACGTGGAATCTGGAAACAATATAAACGGATAATGGCGATGAATACTACTGCGAATCCCGCGAGCTTTCATTCTCTCGTAATCTCGCGCAGCTAGTTTGTTGGAATTGCATGCACTAAGTCACTCCCAGGTGTTCCGCGAAGCAAATGCTTGCATAAAATCTATGATTACTTTCGAGTACTGCGTAGTACTAGAGTTGTGAAAATTTGGACAGGATCTTAGATAAGAAGCATAATGTAAGATAGCATTCTCTTAAAATTTTAATGTAAAATAAAACGCTAAAACTTGCACTGGAAAAAGAATCTGGTTGTATTAATTAGAATTTTAATTGAAAATGGAGAAATCAGTATTTTCTGATTGGCCTAATTATAATTCTAATTGAAATAATAAAAATTGATATGATCAGAACTTTTTGGTTCATTCGTTTTCAACCAGAAATTTTTCTCAGTATGGTCTTAAGAGAAAAAAGATATCAAATTATCAAATTATATTAATTGAACATTTTGCGAAGAGAGAGAGAGAGAGAGAGAGAGAGAGAGAGAAAGAGAGAAATGTGGCTTCATGATTAAAATAATGAATGACGAAAACTCGGAAGACTATCTGATTATTTGCAAACTGCATAACACGCTCTGACTTTCGTGTTGATCTTAAATTATGCAAACTGACATGGATAACGTCTAAAGTTGGAGCAACGAGAACCGGAATAGTAACTCGATACAATTCAAGATCCCGCGGGTTACTTGCATGTTGCGCAAAATTGCACGGCACAATCTATATAAACGCACTAATTAGGCTGACAATGATATCCGGTGACTTTTACTGTCGCCTAACACGCGTCCGCGACACGAAGCGCAGGGTGCGTTTCGCGTGTGCGTGCAGGCGCTAAGCCACGATGCACGCCAACGCGAGCGGCAGACAGACACGGCTCATACTTTGCGCGTCAGTAAATTAATATTCGCGAGTGGGCGGCGCGCGTATAAATATTCAAAAGTAGGCACGTTCGGCCGTCTCGTCTGACTCATTGGGTCGCCGGTTGAGTATCTCCCCGTCGGTTTTCACTTTCCAAGCGTTTTCGCTTTCCAACGTGCCAGGTTGCACACCCACAAACTGGATAACGTACATACGAGTTCGTGGAAAATGCATAAACTCGATTTGGCCGTTGCGTCAGTCGCTTCTCCCTGACAATTGCGGCAATTAGTGCGCGGATAGTCGTTTGATAAAAAGGACAATCTGATAAATACCAATAAAAATGTCAGTATGGATTATTGGAGATTCATTGATATTCGTAAGAATATATTTTTATTTTGTTTTATATTTTGAAATTGTTTACTATTTTTCATTATCTCTTTACACAAATTCATGAATGTCATGAAATGTTTACATCTTGAAACAGTCATATAAAATATATGCAAATTAAATTATACAATATCGTATTAATCGCATTATATCGTAAAACAGGAAAAAATATTTAATAATAAGTAGTATTAATTACTAGTACTATTAATTATTAATTAATTGATGATAGAATATGATTACTTCAAATGATATTGACTTCAGGGATATAGCTTTATAACTTGTTATGATCACTTAATTCCATTTAGTCATTGCTGGTATGCATTTTATATAGAAAAAAAATAGATTTTGCATACTGGGGTTAACGGGATAGAGTCATCGCGGTTCGAGGAATTAATTGTATCGTGTGGATAATTAATGGTCCCGAATCGATGATAGCGTTTGAATCAGAACTGATAGAAACGTAATGCCACTCGATTTATATCGTACGCAATTGGAGAATATTTCAATAATGTAAACGTGGTTCGTGTGGTATATTTATTTCTGTACACGAATAATTGTCGCTGTTAAATATGCGGTGCTATTGCAATTGCGGGTTGTAAAAATATAACAAAGTGTACAATTTTAAATGCATCTTTTATCGCGCACACAGAAAATGTGTGTTTAAGAATATTGCGTATAAAATAATCTCATATAACTTCGTTAACAAAGTTATATGAGATTATTCTATATATAGTACTTTGAAAAGAGAAAAGGAGTTATTAAAAGCGACAAAATTTATACAATATAATTATATTAATAATAATCAATTAGATATAAAATAAAATTTTTTTAATAGATATGGATCTTAACAAAATACTAGATCGCAGCATGTTAATAAAAGAAAATACATTAAAATTGTTTAATCGCAACAAAAAAAAATATTAATATATTAAGTTGCATTTTTGTGAGGAAAGGCAAATATGTTTAAAAAATACACTCCTAAGCTTCGATGCACAAAACAAAGATATATTATTTGTAACTTTTGCATATAATATATGCATGATTTAATAATTTGTATGCGCATATTATAGATACATGGGAATATCTAATATTAAATTAATGATTGTCCATCAAATTACCATTAGTAGAGTTATTATAGAATAAACGGCAGCATATCTGGCATTTCTGATCAAGTATAATCAATCTCGTTGCAAACAATTAATAAGGCTTTATTTTTTTGAATAATTTAAAATAATCCTATTAGCAGAAATTTCATTTCTCGAACATCATGCATGTATATTTTTAGAGTATGCACCGCGTCACCAATCGGCACGTAGACAATTCGATTAGTACTCGCCGACTCCGACTTTTTTTTAAAAGCGTGACGTGGATGCACATAATAAAGATAAGTTTATTAAAATAAAAATCGTCCGAAGCGAGAGTTCTATTCACATAAAAGAAATGCCGAAGAGAGAAAAAGAGAGAGCGTACCGAGGTCGAGTCGCGCGCGCGTAACTAGATACTTCAGAAACTCTCATTACAATAATCCACTGGCGCAATGGTCGCGCTCTGTGAACCGATATTAAGAAGGTATTGTCGCACGCCGTATCGGTGAATCGCTCCCACACTATCGAACAATGCACTGGTCGGTGGATTATTAGCGCTTGCACCGGTCGATCGCGTCGCGTTGCGTCGGCGGAAGGACGTATTTCCTCCCTCGCAACGAGAGCATTTGGATACGCTGACGTCGTTTCGCGATAATAATTAGACGGCTTTTTAATGAATTTCATCTCTGTCCTTTTCAAGATATCGGTTAATAATAGAATTGTATCGGAAGATGTAAATGGATCACAAAAAAATTCAAAGACGTCATACGTAAGAAATTTATTTCAATAAAACGAATATCTTAAGAGCATTTCTAAATTTATATTTCTGGAATTTAATGTAATTAAATGTTAATTCTTCCAAACATTTTTTAATTTAATGTATAATATGTTGCTAAGTCCGATTTATTAAAAATTACTTAAAGTAACAGCTTTTAAACCAAATATATTTTTTGCAGTCTACTGTACATATTTTTGTGATAATTACGAATATTATCAATCGAATGTGCATTATTAAATTGCACCAATGTGGAAAACAATAGTGGTGCTGTATCGACTTTGTTTTGTGTCACAACGACATACTTTTGGACTTTAACAGTCGTACAATTAAAAATACAGTGCGTCTAAGCGACAGATGGAATTAGTTATCATGCATATTTATACATGAGGTAATCAGTTTGAAACATCCATTACGAACATTCTAGCATCTTTAAGTTCTTCTTAAAAAAAGACCAGAATTTTTTCTCGTGTTTATAGAGCACAAGAAGGCATATATAAGATTTGATATCCTTAGATATTCTATTATACATTTCTCTAATCCTTAAAGCGAGCCTTAAAGGCTACACTATAGGAACAATACACTTGGGTTTGAGTAGCAAACAATTTTTTTTCAATCAAAACGTCAGACATTAGAGAACATAATGGTGCCACAAATTTATGTATATTTATTAATAAAAAAGTTATAAGCGATAGAAATAGCAAAAGTATTCAAAAAAGAAAAGGCGTTTAAAGATTAATATAAGTTTAATATGCACACTAATTTTCCGTTTCTCTAAAAACAAATTGTTGAACAAATTAAACAATGCTTTATTAGAATTATGTACGAACAAGATATTTAATTCTGTTAATCATAAACTAATTCGTCGGAAGTATTTAAAATCTGAATGTTACGGGTAATATTTAATAATTTTTTTTATTACTTGGTATATTATTTAGATTACATACAATATGATTCACGTCAATCAAAATATAAAAATGATTAGATGAAGCGACCATTCAAACAAGTAATTGCGAAACAAATATTTTATGTAACCTCAATATGTTGTATTGATCAATGCATACATTTTACTTCTTGCAGAATCCTGATTGATTTTCATGAGCATTTCAATTCATTGATATCACCTTTTTATTATTAAAGTTACGAGCGTGTTAATTTTAAGGGAAGAAAATCGAAAAAATAAGTTTACCAATCTATAATTCAATATTATAATTTCCATCGAATTTATTCTATTATGTTACACATTAATTCAAATCAATATATTACATTAATTTATTTCACTAACAGAAATGAAATTTTTTGTGATAAAAAATAGTAATGTAAGAAATTCACCGTTCGTACTTTAATCTCAAATTAACTCACGAAATATCGTATGCGCTATTACAGAATAAAGTTATAGCACCATGATTTTAACTGCATCACGCAGTAACACCACACAAGGTGTAAAGCTAGTTTTCAGCTGGACCGCGTCGCGGCGACTTAATGAAGGCGCAGTCGCGGCCATTGCGGGACCATAAGCGACATTAGCTTTATTAAATAAAATCGCATCAAGAGGATTGTATAGGGCAGAGTTAATTGAATGATTGGGCCTCATACGCTCACTGGACGCATCTACTCACCGAAAACACATACATACACACCATGCGTACGCACGTACACATGCACGTGGTTGGCTTCTATTCAGTGTGCGTTCATATGTCGTAAAACACTTTGGTGTATTTCGTTTGACGTAGTTTGTGCATTAGTAATGCAAATTCTGCGCCGGCCGCACGGCCGGCTTTGGCAACGCGGATTTTCAGAGATACCGGCGCGACCAGTGCCTTTTCAGCCGTTCGAGAGGGATGGAAATTCCGCATCGCCAAGGGCGCGTTAATTTTGATATGTACGTCCGCAACCGCCGGGCGAATTACACCGCTGCCATGCATAACGCATGGGAACCGAATGAAAATCGACTGCATCACGGAGAAAGACAGGCAGAGAGAAAGAGAAAAGGGAAAACGCCAAGGCAGACGTTGTCTTCTTGTCTCTTTCGACTGTACAGTTTCACGATCCTCCACGCTTCACGATTCGCTGTCTGAGAATAAAATGTTCAACCCTCTCCATTCTCCTTCAACGTTGCGATGTTGTTGCGGTAAATATTAAAAGTTGTTTTCAATTTTAAATTCACCTGATACTGTTCTTAAAGTCAGAACATCAGGCCGAAATTTATAGTGCTATGTGTACAAAGGAAAATATCTCTTTTTTTTTCATGATGTAAATGAATCTCTTAAGATTATTGTTACATGTTATAAGCATAAAACATATTATAATTCAATAATGTTTTTCATCACTTAAAACATTAATAAGAAATATTGATAAAAAAATTCGATGAATTCGTACGGAAGTGCACCGCAGTGTATTAAAAGCAGATACATTCATCGATAATTTTATTCCATTATTAATTTTCATTGCAATTATGAAACATATACGATGTTAATATTAAGATAATGAATAATTCAAGATAATGTTATTGGCTTCTAAATTTCTATTATTTTGTCGTATCTGAAACTGTACAGTATTCTTTTATTATGTGACACGTGCAAAGGCTGAATTTACATTTATTTATAGATAATTATTCTATTAATTTACTGAAATAGAAGAAAAACTAGTAATAAATAATTATTGTCATCTGAAACTCGCATCTGCAATTACGTGCAACGTCTTGTAAATTCCTGCTTGATACATTACAAATTCAACATATTTTTCTGATGGTTTAACTTTCTTTTATTAGATAATCATTGTCACTCAGCTCGAAGAAAAGTAATTTCTTTGCGTACGACGAAAAAATGCTTTATTCGGAACAACTCGATGAGCCAGTCGACATTTTGATCTTTCGTCACTTTTCTTTGCGTCGTCGACCTTACGCTTCTTCGAAGTGTTACTCTGCGTCGTTCATTTTGCGCACAGTTTCGCTTCGTAAAATCCCTGCACTTTTCTTTCTCTTGTCACTTTGTTTCTTGCGACGCGCGCTTATTTTCAGCATCAACACCGTTTCACGGGCGTCAAGATTCACAGATTTTGGATACCTTCGCAAGATATCAAGGGCCATCGCGAACACGAAAATTGCGGCGGTCGTAACGAGTCACATGAAAAAGATCCAGCGGATCTTTGGAGGTAAATGCAAATGATTGTCGAGAAAGCTCGCTGATTCTTTTGATCTCTTTGAGCGTCATTTCTGAGATTTGTTTTTTTCGTACGATTTTAATATTATGGAATATATTACGAAATTGTAGAAATATAAAAGCTTTACTGCGATTGACTGTAATTTTAAACATACTTCTTATATTAATTTCTGAACAGGTATAGCACACAAAATTTACAAAACTAAACTATAATTCAAAACTAAATTATAGAAAAAATAATCCACATTATGTTAAACAAATGTTTGCAATAGTGAAAATAATTAATATTCCAGATTTTATTATTCATTGTATAAACTAATTTCTATTAGTTTATACTATTATAACTATTGTATAAGCTTTTCCAAATAACTTCAAATAATTTCAAAAAAATAGTCTCAAAATTCAATTTTTGAGATTATTTTTTTGAAATTATTAATATGAACGATAACCATACAATCTGATATGTAAATTGAAAAATATCGTAATTCAGGAAATATTTTAATACTCTTTAAAATTCAGAGCCTGGAAGCATTTAATCGCATCGTCCGTACTCTTTCGTTAACATCAACCACTGCGATCAACCACGAAAGGAAAATAAAATGCTTTGCGCGACATTTGTGCGACGTGATCGAACGTGTAGATATTATTAACACGAACGGAGGCTACAAGGAGGCTTCTACTTCGATCAATCGGGATCTCTCGGATTACGCGTTACACGCTGGCCAATTTAGTCCCCCGCCCTGTTACCTACCTAATTAAACGGAACTAATACTGACATTGCACATAGTAGCGCTGAAAACGAACTTGTACACACAAACATGTTTCCTGATTGTGAGTCCATTTTTCTCACGTTCGTACAGAGACGGCTAAGTCGCAAGAGTAAATACAACGTTGCAGAAAATCACATGTGATTTATACAGCTGAAGCCACTATGAATTGTGATATTTTCAAATAATTTCGTCTCTCATCTCCGATAATTTAATTTGATATAAAATAGAACTTATTGAAGAAATGGAAATTTTATTTCAAAAGGCACTAAAAATATTATATAGGCATCAAAAAATTTAACCTCGATCATATTTGACACTTTTTTTATTTATTAGGAAGGATTTTTATTTGAAACTTTTTCTAGCTATAGATATAAAAATTTCAAATGAAAGTCCTATTACGATTTCGAATAACATTTATGTAAGAAAATAAAGAAAATCATAGAATTTAAAAGTAGAGATGACTGAAATAAATATGAAACCAGTAGAACATCGTTAATGTAGCATGCTAAGTTCAAATCTGAGTAGATTCTATTAATTTTTTCGTTGATTCTTTCTTACACTTACATTAGTTTCAGAATTGAAACCACAAATTATCAAAAGTCATTAATAATATAAGTCTGCGCTGTATTTATATATATATAAATATAAATTAAATTTAATTTGTGAAATGATCATTATTTCAGTTTCATTGTATTGTAAATCCGAAAGTAATCGGTGAAATATATTTAAATTACATATAAAATTATTATTCCAACATTTGACTCTAATGACACTTTTTTTTATTTGATTGATATATTTATATAACGGTTTTATTTCTAACTTATTATTATAAATAAATCTGCGATGACTCCGATCAATTCCAATTATTTTCGACTTTTATTTTATTCCATCAAAATCAAATTCCACATTTACTTATCTCAAAATGTTTGCTATTCGAAAGAAATTTCGAGTCCTATATAACATACTGCTTTAGCTTTGCTAATCGCCTGAGAACACAGACCTGCAAACAAAGCTGCATGCAGAATAAGCGGGATATCTTTGTGTAGAGATACGGAAAGGACATCTATTAGATACGATTGATCTCGCAGGATTCTGCAGCGAGCGACATTACTTAACCCTTAATGCCTCGTCCGAGGAACGATCGAGTTTAATCTCATGGAAGCTACGTGCCACACGACAGAATGCAGTAGCTTTCGCATGCCTTTCTTCCCTCTTCCTCCTTTCCTCCCTCCCGCCTGTTTCTTCTTATTTTCCTTCTCGAGCATTTCTCGCCGCAGGATGCGGCTACCAGGCAGATGAATAGATAGCGGCTAATTTTCAGCGTTCATTAGAGCTGCGGGTCTCCGTACGCGTGTATTCTCGTTGCGCTCGCGCGACACTTACTGCCGGACCTCGTACTTGCACGCAGGGCCGCAACGAAATCCCTTTAACGCATTTGCATCCACAACGCAAACGAGCCATTACGGCAACCATCGACTTTTCACGAAACTGCGAGATTACGCGAAAGTTTGTTACTTTCTCGCTTCGTGATAGTTTTACAAATAGAAATCAGGAATTTGAATTGAAATAATTTCAGCGTGATTTCGATATCGTAAAGTTGAAATTGATCTCTCTATGCACATTTGTGACAATAGAGAAACTTAATAATCTATTTTTCAAACAAAGAAAATGTTTGGCAAAATTACATGGAAAGATTGATTTTGCTGAAATATTTAAAAGTTTTACTATAAATACAGATTTGAAAATAATTTTTTGTTGGACTATCAAAATAATTCTGTAGAATTCCAGCAACCATTTCTATATAATTATTTTGATGGTCCAACGAAATTATTTTCAAATTTGAATCTAGCTAATTTTTAAATACTTCAGCAAAATTGCAAACATTCTTTCCGTGTAGATATTCCAAGATACTTTCAAGAACTTCGTTTCAACGATACATAGATTATCCACGATGAAACAATTTTGCAATGATACTTGTTTTCTATAAAAGTAAAGATATGTTTTTTCTGAAAAAAAAAAAGAAAGAAACAAGACAGATTATTGATCTTGCTGCAATTCGAATCGCAGAGAACGTCTTATCTTCTCGACAAAGCGGATGCATCACTTCGCTAGAACTGGCGGATGCAGCCCTGTTTGTACGATACGAAGGCCGCTAGCAGAGCAGCCGGTATACATTACGTACGTGTACGTACGTGTGTCTCTACCGTGCCGGTGAGGAGATCGCAGCGGGGAACATAGAGGCACGCCAAGAGAGCAAATAAAGAGATCCGGCATCCCGGAGAAATCTAATTCCTAATTGGTGCTTCGCTCTGTACCCTGCTCGTGTCGGTTATCTACCGCTATCGAAGCGCACGACTGGACTTTGTACCATTGCTGCTGCCTACAGAAAGGATACTGCCGAAGGAGAGGGAGAGGGAGAGGGAGAGAGAGAGAACGATGGAGCAAGACGAGAAATATAGATGGAGGGAAAGGGTGAGGGAGAATAATGGCTGCGGTTTAACTGTCAGACACAAAGAGGGTCGAAACTGCCGAATCCATACGAGTAGCGCTAGGCTGAGAGAGCGCGAGAGAGCCCTCCCGGGCTCGATTACAAAAATTGAATGTAGCCTCACCTGTCAGTCGACGAGACGGACGCGTGCGTTATCGCGTTAGGTGTAGAGTGAGCTTTATACCACCGCCGGGTATCGGACGTCGAGAGATCTAGCGCGCGAATATCGACCATAGACCGAACGCGAACGGATGAAAGTCGAGTCAGGTTCTTAGCTTGAGTTATTCCCATGGATAAATTATTTCCCATTGTGTTTAACGCCAGGAGATCTATCGCGTGAATAGTGATTGAAGGGGCAAGTGAACGGGGAAGCTATATGTCACGTTCTTAAGCTGTATCATAGCCATAAATAGTTCTATTGTACCATGTATAGTTCTATTGTACCATCGATTGTGCTAATCGATAGAATTGATATTACATTCTTCTAAATATCAATTTAACAACATTTAGCGAAATTGAGAAATCGATTAACAATTCCTATTCAAAATCGGTTCACGATAACGTGAGTGTCCTTTTCTCTCTCAAATAGATTATTTTTATTAAAATATCAGAAAGTAACTATCTCCTCTATTTTCTTGATTTTTCATAACCGTGCGTCTCTCATTAAAAAGAATTTTAAATAGAACATGAAATAAAGCTTATTTATATTATTATTATATATGTGTGTGTGTATGTGTGTGTGTGTGTGTGTGTGTGTGTGTGTGTGTGTGTGTGTGTGTGTGTGTGTGTGTGTGTGTGTGTGTGTGTGTGTGTACACGGTTTTGTTAAAGTATCTAAAAATTTAGTTTAATACAGATCTGAAAATAATTTTGTTTGACTAGCAAAATAATTATATAGACGCTCAAACTCGTTACTAGAATGTTAAAACTTTTTGCAGCAATGCTCATCATGCTTGTGCGTCCTACATAATTATTTTGATATTCCAATATAAAGTTATTTTCAGATCTGTAAATAGCTTGTAGAGAAACTTCAGGAAATTCGTTCTTCCTGCATATATATATATATATACATATGATACGTTCAAAATGGAAGCTAAAGACTAAGTTGAGGACATTTAATATTATGATGATTCTTTCTTCTTATCTCTTTCCAGTTCGGTTCTTCGTATCGCAAATGCGTATTAGTAGATAATAAATCCGCGAATAATTCGGCTTAAAGAAGGCGAAACAGGATCTTGGAAATCCCCGTTTTTTTTCTACAAGGATCAAACTTTTTTTTCTCGCGCACCATCGTCGCCGTAAAATTGGCGAAAGATTCTCCAAGGCGTTCTTGAAGGGTTAAGCACCACGCAACCTTGAACGCGGATTTTTCTCACAGAAGTTAACTCGGCATAAAATAGAGCCATGTCCGGCGCATGCATCGCATCGCATATACTCATTTACTCACACTCGCGCGCAGCTGCATTTACATCGCGTCGTTGTGTTTGCAAGAGAAGAAGGGCAGGGAGCTCACGCAATTTAACATCGGCTCGTTCGTTAATCCTCCAATGGTCGCGCAAGTAATTGTAACGGTAATTGTAACGCTTGCACGGACGATGGAAAATTGTTCCCCCAAAATTTCGTATTTTTGATGTTTTAAAACTGCAAAATTTTCATTACCATAAAACGCGTATCTTGATATCACAATAATAGAGAAATTTTTGAATAATTTGCATATAAATGAAACATATAAATGAATATTGAATATACATAATAATAGGACAATATAGAAACTACATAGCATAATGATAAGCATAATAACAATAAAAACAATAATGAGACATATTTTAAGTAATAATGAATGACCGTCGACTAGCGTTCGCAAGTCAGCAGTCGACGGTACGTGAAAAATCATGTCACCTCGAACAGCAGCGTTGATGGTCCCTTTAGCATAAGAATATCAGGATGTACCACGAGATATTCGTGCATTGTTCAGTGGAAGAAAAATGCGTGGCGGCGGCGTCCGGCGAGTGATCGAGTGCAGTTATGACGCTTCGGACGGCGTACTCGTATTCGAATAAAAGCCGAGCGTGGGAGGTGAGAGAGTGAATAATAACTGAGAGAGTAACGTCCGCCACGCTCTCGGGGAGGCCTGGACTTACCGTGACTATTCTCGCGTCTCAATTTGCCATTCGTTTCACGCTTTCAATCGTACTGTTTTTTACATACATTTTTCACTGGATATTTCTTTATGCAAAACTGTGAAATTTTCGCTTTTTTTATCTTAGGAAAGTTAAAACCAATTTTCCTTTAACGAGTTATCATCAAAGCCAACGTTTGCTTCAAATGATGTCTTAGCATCTCTACAAAAAGAAATTTTGTCATGAAATTTTATCGAAAAATTAGATTTGTTTATCGTTTCACAATACTAATAATTGTAGCTTTAATCAGAATCAGAGAATTAAATGAATTATTAAGAGAGTCACAGATAAATCAGTCACAGTTTTCACATAGATTAAGTTGTAATAAATTTTTATACTCAATAGTATTAAAAGTGATATCAAGTAGTAGCCTTTTTGTAATTTGCAAATGCTAATTGATTTCATGGCGAGGTATTAAAGATGTTTCATAAATCGCTGCGTAAAAATTGTTTCTCGATTTATTGAATAAGCGATGGCCGTTATATGATTGGCGCTATGAGAAGTGGCTTATAGACGTTAAGTATGATAAATGCAAATTTCTAAACAGCTGCTTCTCTTTCTCTCTCCGTCTCTGTGTCTTTGCCGTAGGTGATAAGCTCGCGATTCATAAGCGTATCGAACCGTGTCGAGGCAACTTGCTTGTCGTTCGAAAGGAAAAGTAAACGCTGAGGCAAGGCCGAGAGATATAGAGACGAAGAGAAAACGAGGAGCAATATAGTATGCAAAACACGAAGTATCGTCCTAAGATGCGAGCGGCAGCCACTCTCAGTTGCACCGTAATTGGCCGCGCGCGGTGCATTCTTATCCTCTCGCAGTTGCAACTCGTGTATGGGTGCCCTCTTAAATGTTGTGGGCTCTAAGCACCGGATATACGATAATTGCCAGCGAGAATCGCGAGGGCACCGCGATTGTAAAAACGAGTTTCGCCCAGAGGCGGATCTAAAAATAGGCATATACGTCAAAATTTAGAAATTAGCTAAGAATCGATTTTCTTATTATTATTATAACCGATTCCTTTCCGTTCTAGTTCTCTTCAATCGTACTATAGATTCTTTTATAAATTCTTTTATAAAAGATGTAAGGAAAACATTTTATCAAGAAAGAATAAGAGTAAGATGACAGAAGCTAAGAAATCCTTTGAAAGATTAATCTCGTAGAGCTGATCTCGATGTCATTCTCTGATCGGAAAAGTGCATCAGCACGCTACCACAAATGTCGGAAACGATGGTTGATCCGTAATTGCTATTCGAACTGGTTTACTTTGAGCTCGCGAGACTGAATCAGTCGGGACTCGTCGAAGTCGCGAAATAACGAACATAGAGAATTGCGCTCGAGGGGTATTAAAAATGGACCCCATTAACGCACGCGACGGAACCACAAGTGAGTCAATGACGAACGATTTTTTTTTTCTAGAGAGAGGATATAGAAGCGTACACCAATTTTAAATTTTGCATACCTATATTTTCAATAAAATAAATTTTGAGAAGGAATTTCTATGCTTTCTGAAAATATTTATATAGAGTGAATATCGTTCATCTTTTATAATGCAGAAGATAATTAAGAATTGATGTTACTATTCCATCTATTATACTCATTGTAAAGATTAAATTTAAATTCATTTATTATTTAAATTATATTAAAATTATATTAAAAATATATTTAAATTCATACTATCTAATTAATTATTTAATAACGTAGCACTTAAAAAAATTGTATCACAATAAAATAAAAAAAGCTCGTTAAAAAGGATATATTTGTTATTTAACGCAATATATAAATGTTCCTCTCTCGATTCTTATGTTTGACACAAAATTCTCTCTCTCTCTCTCTCTCTCTCTCTCTCTCTCTCTCTCTATCCTTTTCTTTATAAAGAGATCCAGATGTCTATATTTTCCATTATAAGGACCATTTGGCTTCTTTTATATAAATGCCATCCAGGTAATGAGAGTCACGCAAAAAGAAGGGAATTTCGTAAGGAACGACTCTTCTTTGAGCGACGAATGCGGGGAAATTATATGTTGCGTGTGTCTTTGATCGGTGATACGAGGGGGAGAAGGTGTGTATAATGACGTTGATGATACTCGGCATGATTGCGGCGAAGCCGAGAAGTGTTTAAGTGTACATGCGATTGCGATTTAGACGCTCGATAATGAGCCATTGTATGCGGATATAGCTCACATAGTCGCATCACATTCCATCTCTAAATTTTTCGCACTTTTTTTGATGCAATGAATAAATTATACTTCTTCTGATTTCTTTAAATAAAAATGTACAAAATATCGGAAAATACATAAGAATATATGTCATATCTCGTTGAATTGTGATTACAACAAAAAGATTTGTCATTTTTATGAGTAACATTAAATGTGACATTAGATTCTGTGTTCTTATCAATCCTAAAACGCTCGATACGTTAAGTAAGCGAGGTTGAGCGATAAACGTATGAAACTTGTATTACATTAATTAAAGAATGGTTTATTTCCTTGTAAAATTTATATATCAATAGCAATATTATATCATATTATGTCTCAATATCGATAGCATTTTAGGGTTAAAGTTAAGATCAGTTGAAAAGCAATTACGAACTAAGGCTGCACTATAATAAAGCGCAATTTTACTTGTCTAAATCTTGCGAAATCGTAATACAAACCTCTGCAATTTTTTTCGATTCTCAAGAGATATTCCCTCTTTCGATAATTCTACAGTGGGCGCGTTGCAAGAGACACGTGTTATCCTTAATCCAAGATGCATGCATCTCGTACGTACTCTCGAAAAGGGCGACGCGATGGGAGCTTCACATTTTCCTCGACGTTGACGTCCTCGAAGTTCGCGGGCTTCGAGATTACGATCGTGATGCCACCGTCGCGACGAGAGGTTGCCGAGCAAAAAAGAGAAAAAAAAGAAGAGAGAGAGAGAGAGATTCGTCCTCATGCATTTTGTATGAAGGGAACGGTTTTGTCAATACCGTTGTTGTGATCGAAAATTGCTCTTGGAAGATACGATTTGAATAAGAGGGCACCGGGGACCGCGATGTCATGTCGAACTTGAATCGGGCCCGACTGTAACGAATAAATTGCTCACATTACGAACGCTGCCCGATCGCGGCACAACCCTCTCCAGCCGCTCCGAACTTTCGCACCCGCGCTTTCGGGCGATTTATCTACGACCCGCGTTGTCACATAAATCTATGATACATATACCAGTCTAGGGTCCTGAAAAGACACTTGCTCGAGAGACCGTTACTGAACTCTTCCATCAAAGCGCTACATTCTCGTACGAATTATACCGTGATATAATTTTTGGAGGATAGAGAAAGAAGTGATTGACGAATGTTCTCGAGATGTATCTCTCTCCTGATGTAAGGGAAATTTGTCGCATATATTATTCTTTTTTGGTGAAAATAATATAAATTTCTCATACATATTAAAAATATTTTTACATTATTTATATAATATATTAATACATTGATTAAATAATATTTTTATTAGAAATATCTCTCTCTGCTAATACCTAATATCTCCATCTTCTACACGTTGCGATCCTTAAAAAAATATCGAGTTTCTTTGATAAAGTATTAGGCTTTGATAAAATCAGCTCATTAAAGCAGATCAATTAGCTTTTATCGCTAAGTAAAATTACATAGAGCGTACAGAGTTAAAGAAGTGTATAGGCTTGGAGATTTCCGACAATTCATTCGTTGTGCCATCCACATGTAGTTCAGGTCGTTTTGCTATCACGGACGAATAACAGAATGACAAACTACGGGCATCACGCTGGAAACGCGAGCGTGGAGTAACGATACGTGTTACGTTGCTACGTTAATACGCGAAGCGAACGGAAATCCCTTTGCACACGAGAAATGGAGAAATGGTTCCATTAGTAGAATAACCGGGTGAATGAAAAATCGCCCGACAAACCCGCCATCGCGATTAAAAAGAGCGATCGAATATTATTGCAAAAGATGATATCTTTTGCTATCGAAATTTCTTCGTCGTTCTTTTAGAATGTTTACGGTTTAGTTTTAAAAAGACATAATCCTTATAATTTCTCATATAATATATCTAAATTTTCATCTTTTGTGAATAGAAAGCGTGCGAGTAGCGTGAAAGGAATGACTATTGCATTTCCATCATTTTATCTTCATTTTTTACTTCACACCCTTTTCTCGACTTTGTAAAGAATATCATAGAGCGAACGTTTGCACGTAACGCAGTTTGACGTCAAGCTCTGCCTCTGAACGCGAGTTGACGCAAAGCTTCCAGAATTGCATCCAGACTTTTATTGCTTGTCTCTTGCATCGCATCGATGCCTCGCAGCGATTTAAAACGAGCTTTCTTTAAAAATAAAAAAAATATGCATTTCATTAATATCTTCATATTTTAGGAAATCCGTATTATTTTTACAAAAGGTAATTTTTCTAATAAGAAGGATTGAGATTATTAATATTATTATGCTCGTGTGATAAATCAATTTCTTTTAGTGTTTTATAAATATCTACTTTATAATCAAACTTGATAGTAGTTAAAAACGACACTACAATACACGAATAAGTATAAAAATCTTGAATTTCCTAGCACACCGAATTTGTTAAACTAATAATAAAATAAAAAAATTAAGATAAAAAGTTTGTTGATATAAAAAAATTACGATTTAATTAAAATTCATGGATTTATTTATGTACATACATCAAGACGAAATATCTATTTTAAGATAAGTCCAGAAGAACGATATCCTCATGCAATGCGATAACTCTGTAATTCCTCTTTGCTTCGTCGCAAAGTCATCCTAGTCATTCTGATCCCGTGTTACAAGGTAGGAAAAATAAAGATTACTGCTAAATAACGTTCAATCATTTCTCGTATCATCGAAACGAATATAGGAATATAGCTATGCCTATATACGTGTATATGAGTTCGTACACGTGTCTACAGAATCCTATGAGATGCGTCGAAATAGACAGTGAGAGAAAGAGAAGAAAAGGGAGAACAAGCGAAAGAAAGAGAGAAAGAGAGAGGAATGTTAAGCCGGCTATTAAAAGCACGATAGTCCGTAATACCCATAGTTAACTGTACGGGCAGCGGTTCGGCGCGTTCAGCGCGAACCCCGTAAGTTACGGGCATTATTATCCATCCGCCGCGCTCGCGGCCTTTTTCCCATTCGGCGCGGCACCGGAATGCGAAGCTACCGTTTCGCCGTAATAAAAGCCGTTTCACTTCTTAATCCACGCCGTGGCAATTTTCCGAGTCGAAGCGAGACGTAGGGACCTTTTTGTCGACCGCCTCCCGCACCGTTCCGTCTTGCTCCGTTCCGAGCGTTTTCTAAACGCTCTCGCGACTTTTCTACTGGAATTCATCGGCGATCGTATTACGTTCTTGCGCTTAGCTGCTCGGTTCGTTATTAGAATATTCTATAGCCTTAGATCGCAGCAAGTGCAAAAGTAACAGAGGCTCGTTTATTAACGTATTAGTTACAGTCTCGCGAATCGATTTATATATTTATCAGTTAAAATAGCTGCAATAATGCAGCAGTAATACATGTTATTTTTAAACAATAACACTCCTGTAACAGGAGTAAAAACAATATTGCATTCTACACAGATAATTGCGTATAACATTGTATCTTGCTGTTAATTTTTTCCATTAATCTTCAGAGGATTCAAACTATAAAAAACTGTAAATAGAATTTATAACTAGTAGGCCTTTCTTCGGCTCTTAAAAACATTTATCACATATTTTTACACATTCTTTGTCTTATTGTCTCTTTTTCATACCGTCTGTAATTAAAATATCAATATTTGGACTCTTCAAATTCAAAACAATAAGTTAGTATAAAGGCTATGTAAGTCAGCGCGGTTAACAGTGCGCAAATTAAATTAAAATTATTTTATTACAAAAAACCTTGATTACCCATAAATAAATTTCAAAACGTACGTTTCGGTTCAATTTTAAACTATCGTCAGCGTGAACCTCATGACAATATTAAGAAACTAAATTATTATAATTTTGTGTATCGAATCAAACCGCATTGTTACATCCAATGTTTCTTTTTCTGGTCACAATCGTGAGAGGAACGAAACCTATCCTTAGTACACTCAACCAGCTTCTAAATTCGATGGAAAGGATTGCATGTATCTTAACTCCAACCAAATGAAAAGCAAATAATTGAAATTATGAATTATTTTTCCACAATCAATCATTAAAAAATATAAAATTGTCACAAATAAAATTAAAATTAAAATTATCGTCAAACGTTGACTAGATGACAAGTCAACCGAAAATGATTATATCTATAATATTCTCATTGAATTCTTTATGATAATTATATTCAATTTTTATATATTATATGTAAAGAGATGTTTATGCGTAAAAAAGAACAACGGAAGAACATATTATACACGAAACATTTAAGTGCGTGCGTTCATTGTTCCATTTGGCATTTACATCGCACAGTACCTACAGTGTCCATGAACTAAAAATATTCATGTTTAACGACAGAGACCTAACTCGTCATTATTATTCCTCTTACTCTTTACTCTTTGCGTGTTTCGGTCATTTTGACTTCTCCCCTATCTGCACGGGTCGTGTCTACGGAGCGAGACGGAGTACGTCCCTATTATCCGCGAACGAGAGTCGGCTTCAGAGAATTCGCGAAGTGTATGCGCGTAGTAAAAAGAAGATACGCGAGGGAGGATGACGCGACGGTGGTGGTGGGCAACGTTGGATTACAGCGATGGGAATTGACGTTAACGAGGATTTCCTTACGACAAGTGCGTGCGTTTGCTTTCAGCGTTTCGAGTAACCCGCGCCCGATGCATAACTACACGTACACGCGCGTGCATTGCAGACGTGTTATTTGCACCAAAGTAGAAGCCCGAGAATCTGTCTAACAGCCTGTCGTTACATTTCGCAACCTTGTTACATCCAGGCATGAATTAATAGCCTCACGTCGCGTCGTCTTGGAATCCTGCACGGCCATGCTAATGTATATTACAATAGTGCTTTAAATCAATGGGAATTTTTCAATAAAGTCAGTACAAAGACAATAAAGATGGAATATAAGATGCGTTTTTTTCCTCGAAGAATATACTTATTTGTTAGCTTTGTTGCAAATTGTGTGCAAATTAAAAAAATTGCATTTACAAATCATGATTTCGTTATTTCTAAGGGAAGACCAGAGAAAGTAACACAAGACGGATATAACATTATAAATTTATCAGAAACAAATTAAACATGTTCTTTTGTCAGTGAGTTTTATGATCATATTCACAGTCGTAATTCAACCTGAGATCTGATTTGAGCTAAGATTAAATCAGATTTTCATTTGAAAAACGCTTCTTAAACCACGGATTTAATAAATCCGATTGGTTCAAACTTTAGTTCAAACTTAGCTCGTATGAAACGAGGTTTAATCATGAATCGAGCTATGACTACGAATATCGATCTCACAGCTATAGCATACAAAATTCATAAGCATAGTATTGCTAGTATAAGATCGTTTAGACCAATAAGTTTGTTATGTAAATCAATATGACGACTGAATACTCAATGGTCCAGATGATCTTATGCTAACTACACATTTTGTGTGCTACAATTCGCATATGTGATACTATAGAGCTCACTGGCAAAAACATGTTTGAATTCGTTTATTTGCATAAACGGAATGCAAGAGATCCAGGTTTGAAGTATTTTTCGCAATAAATAAATTTATATTTACAGATTTCCAGCATATTAAGATATTTTTAATAGATGCCTATTGAACATCAAATTTAATTGTGATACTACAGTAGTTTAGTATAAAAATACAGTAACTTTATATAAATTCACATGGAATTATTTAAGCATTAAAGATCCAGTTCCGTTTGGGCCATTATGGGCTTTATTTCTTATTCGTTATGTATTCACATGTACGATCCAATAAGATTCTTATTGTTTTGGTTGCAATGTTACATTGGCTGGGGGGGGGGGGAAAAAAAGGGTTGTTGTGCGTTTTGTACACAACTGTTGTAAGTATATTAAAGAATCTTACAAAAGTTGCAAAGCTGCTTTTTCTGCTGAACGCAACCAACGGTCTTCCCTAGTATCACGATCTTTTCTTCAATTTACAACGATTATCGACTTTAAACTTGACACATTACACGTCAAGATAAAGTTCGGACGGGACTTCGCGTTAACGTCCTTCTATTTTTCCAATTATTCAAACTCTGATACCTAATTTTCTTCTCACGGGTCTTAATTTTATCGGACGATAAGAGTGTGAAACGTCGTTTATTCCAGCCTGCATGCACTTGAAACGTCACTCTCGGTGCCTTTCTCTCCCAGCTGCTTCGCGGAGACTTCACCTGCCACTAGACTACGGAATTCCGTCCTCTCCTCTCTCTTTCTCCTTCTCGATTCTCCTCTTCTCGTCGCATTGGGGAGGAGGTAACCGATCGTTTCTTCGATACAAGCGCGCGATCGCGCTGGATTCGTTTGTACGGCCGTTTCGTTAATGGAGCCGTTTCTCAGAATAAGTAGAAGTGCACTCGGCGCACACGCTTGCTCCTTTTGCGCCGCCGTCATCGGGCTCGATCTCACACCACGTTCCCCTCTCCGATTCTGCTCTCTTCATACCCGCGCACAACCCTTTCCTCACCTTTGTTACATCGGCTATTCTTCGCACGAATGTCCAACGCGTTAAGCAGCGTCGATCCCGTTTGTGCACATGTAACGATGGCCGTACCGGATCCCGTCCACCTCACAATGGCGTTAATCAGGAAATTCTTTCCTCTACTTCGCTCTTCTTTTAATCCTCGGCTTTTAATACACGGCCCGTTTTCTCATCGCGCCTATAGGAGCCGCATTCATCGCACCGAGGCAATCAGTTCTCAGACTCGAGATTTAATGCATCGGACGACGCAATGTTTTAACGATTAAATAAGATGTCGATATGAAAGTTGGGCGAAACATTTAATTCATTGGATTATGTAAGCACTAAAGATCAATATGTAAAGATATTTATCGACACTAAATCATTCTTCGGTTATAAACATGTTAACATGTCTACTTTTCATTATCAAGATCTTTTACGATTAAAGAGATTATATACATATAATATACCTATATATCTTTTGTACATGGAAAGAACGATTTGCTAAAGTACCTACAAATTTAAATGTAAGTTTTGTTAGACTATCACATTATTTAGGCCACTCAAGTTGATTGCCGGAATGTCAAAACTTTTCGCAGCATTATTCATCATGCTTGAATTTCCTACATATTATTTTGGCGGGCCAACAAAATATTTTCAAACCTATATAATAGTCAAATTTTTAGAGACTTGCGCGAAATCGTTTTTTTTCCGTAAGATCATCTAAAAAATATGCAAAAATATAGATGGCAATGCATCTTGGCAATGCAAAAGAAGTACATTGACGTTTAGATATAAAACGCCGGTCTCTTCCTTTTCCGTTATATGTGTATCTTTTTCATCGCGCGCGCATCCTCCTGTATGAAGAGATCGCGCGCAACCGCATCCTTCACTCACGAATAATGGAAGTGCAGGCTGCGCTTCGTTGCACTGGCGCGGGCGCGGCGTGGCACGATGCAGCATAGAACGGCACACGGTGGCGGTGTATTTCGACGAAAGAAAGCAGTAGCTCGCCCGTTTTTCGCGTTCCGCGGAGTTTTTTTGCGGGTCTCGGGTGTCAGAACGAACGGGCCGAGATTTGCACGCGGACCTCCGTGCAGGTAGCAATCGGCTTATTTCCAATCGATTCGGTCCGCGGCGAGTTTCTCCTCCTTTCTCTCCTTTTCTTCGCCCATTGCCTTCATCTCCCATTCACGTGCACTTCCCGTTCTTTTTTTCGCGTTACACCTCCGTTGCCCCTCTCACCCTCGCACACCCCGCTTCCCTATCCTTCTCTTTCTTATCCACCTTTATCGCGTTCCCCTTTTTCTGCCGTTTCTTTTTAGCTCGCCGGCTTTTTGCAATCTCGACACGGAGAAGATTAAGGAAACCTTGTATTAACGATCGTATTGGAGGAACACTTGGCGATCTCAATGTAGCAGCAGATCATTAGGCGTGATAGTGAGGATACAAGTATATCAAATTGACTACCGAATTGGGTTAATTTAAACTCTTTAAACGGGCCGAAATAACACCACAACGGATATAAATGCATCTTTTGAACGAAGGATAACACGTTTGCCGCTTTCTTTCATTTTTTTCAATAAATTTCTTTAATACATGTTATCAGTTTTATTCTCCTTGTCGTTAAATATTTATTGTTATCATTATATATTTTATAGTGCGTTCTGCTTTAAATCTTTAGTTTTATTCCGATTAGGTTTCCAGATATTATTGCCTTACCTTCGATTGTGTGCATCTTCATTTCCTGCGTCTTACTCTACTACTGTTCAATCTTTCTTTATATTGTAGTTACTGCACATTAATAAAGTTATTACTATTGTTATTGTTATTGTTGTTATATGTTAAATGAAACTAAGTTTTTTTTACTTAGTCATATTTTTATCAAACTTTTAAATTTTCATTTTGAATAAAGGTCAAGCAAATAACGTTAAAAATTCAAATAGAAGTAAAAAATAAAGTATTTTGTAAAATGCACGGTAGTCCATCGCGGTGACGTATGTTACGATTATAATTTTCATTATTCAAATTTGTATATACTACATAAGTAGTTTCGTATAAAATAAAACTTGTTTACGTAGCTTGTTGTTTCCCTTTTTCCTCTTTTTCTCCTTTTTTTGTTAAAAGTCTTTGAAAAGTATCTAAATTTTTCAAATATTTTTATGCTGTACCTGTATTTATATCCGAGTAATTTAACATATAATATCTATACTTATATATAATTATATATATAATTAAATATTTTTTCCACGCAATACCTATATCTACATCTAAATACCTTTCAAACGCTATTTGTTCTAATATTGCACTGTCAATTTATATTTTATCACGTATTTTCTCTTTATCATATTTTATATGATTTCTAAAATATTTTTTATCTTCTAAATTCAGAGGTTTCTTCGAAATAATTTCGATCTGATATTTCTGAAGGGTCAAAGCATCGCGCCCAGTAGAAGGGTTAACGTTTCAGTGTGATCGCAATGTCGACTTATCCGTTCAGGTTACCAGCTCTTATCTGTACGCTGAATGAATGGCTGTGCGCTAAAATCGGAGCCATCTCTACTTGTGGAAATGCTTTGATTCTGCGGGCCTAGTCGGTGATACTTTCGAAGAAAACTCGACCTTTCCTTATCTCGATAAAGAGGAATGCTTCGAAGAAGAATCCACCAACTGACCTCTCCGGACTTTCATCGCGGGCGAAACTCCCTTTTCCCTTCTCCTTCGGTTCTAATCGGACACTAATAGGTCCCTGAGGACGCCCACGCGGCCGACTATTTCAACGCACGATCTCGTCCGCATCCAATTACGGTTTGCAAACATGTATACTGGGTGTGTCAAAAACGTGCACGCTTTCTCTGAAATTTCTAGATTCTTTTAAAAGATTGCTTAAATCTTTCCTCACATCTAATAAATGCATTGGTGAATTAAGTGGATCAATAAATTAAACTTATAGAAGTTACTTCGTAATTTAATAACTCTAAAGTGTGAATATATAACAAAACTACACTCTGAATCAGTAGATAGTCACTTATTCAGTGGCATACTTGGCATACTGGATAATCAGTGAAGTTCAACTAAAAAAGGAAGAATGTTTGAGCATCATATAATTAAAGTACTGATATTTGCACATTAATTTCAATCTTTCAATACCATATTCATTGAATTTATGCACTAAAACAATATTAGTTAGATCACATAATAAAGATTAGTTAAGTTAGGGATTTCACATTTTTCATTCACTCATTACCAATAGCATACTTGGCACTGATATATATATATATATATATATATCTCTCTCTTTCTCTCTCAGTGTGATTATCCACTGATTCAGATTTAGAGAGTATATTTTTCAATTCAATAAATTCTAATTAAACTAAATTTTAATTTGGGAATTAATGACTAATTTAATATTGTATATGTATAATATATACCAATTAAATATTTAGTAAAAATCATGTTCATTCTCTTTCTCTCTCTCTCTCTCTCTTAAAAGAAAGATGTTAGATTTTTCTGTTATAAAATCTAGGGAGAATTCCGAATAAAATAGAATATAAATTTGATAAATGGTATAGTTTAAAGATTATTCAACATCGAATATTGAAAAGTTCCGATAAATTAAATTTAAAAACTGTAGGTGTAGTAACTCTATTTTCTTATAATTCAATTTTAGGCACACTCTTCGCTTCATATTCCATTACTGTACAAAATCGAAAAAATTGCAACTAACACAGTGTATAATAAATAATAAAATATCCATCAAAAGAGAAAAGCTTAACTTCATATTCAATGGAGATAAGTAATTGATATTATTACTCGGTAGCCGAGAGAAAGCGTACTTCTGATGCACCCTATATACACGATCTCTTCGTTCTCTTCGTCCGAGAGCCGTGCCCTTCGTTCCGCCGCGTAGGCAAACGGCCCACGGCCCTTATACTACATACCGCAATGTAGGAAGAAAATTAGGATATGGATACGCTGCGAGATGGAATCGGACGTCGACGCCCGTCCGGTCTCGCTCATAAATGTTTGAATTAATCTGTTGGACGACTCCGCGTATATTTGTCCTTCGTCGTCTTTGTCCTCTCTTGTATTTTCTAGTAAAGATCCTCAAATTTTGCGGTGGCCAACATCCCATTATATCCGTCTATAATAGATTCACCTACTGTGTCTCACAATGATAATTTCCATTTAAATGATTTTAATCTTAGTTTATATATAATGATTGAAAATGCAATTTCTATCTCAAAGATATGAATAACTCTGATCTTCGTTATGCAATCAACGTTCAAATTAATATTCTGCTATAGTGCATGACTATTTTAAATTGAAGATATTTTTAGAATAATTAAAATAATTTTGATAAATATGACAAAAAATTATTAAAAAAGTTATAAAAAAAAATAAAATTATTTTTACTTTAAATATAAAGCGCCACTACGGTCTGAATGTTAAGATGTTGATTATATATTCATTTAAATGAATTAATTTCAGAAATGATAATTGCGTGCCGATGTGGTTGTCGGACTTTCAACGCAATCAATCTGAAATATTAATAATCTCTCCAAATTTCCCAAATTTAATCTTAAAAAAACTGTAATAAACTTATTGCGAAAAATATTGCCTCGCTTGACAAAATTATTTTTGTCAAAAAACGTTTCTTTTTTATGAAAGAAATAAGAATCTCTTTCAATATCACATCAAATAAAAACTCTACTTTGCTAATTAAGATACTTTCTACAATTTAATTAATAAAGTAATTATACAGTTATCTCAAGACCACTTTAAAATCGTCGTACGGAATTATTTTTGTGTAAATAATACATAAGTATTCACAAAAAACTTAATAAAATCTTTTTCTTCTACTTTCTTATGTTACCACACTTTCTTTGAAAAATCGCAATACGATATCAAAAATTTATCATTATATTTTTTTCTCTTTTCAATATCACTATTATTTTTACATATAGAATAAAAAATTAAGATAATTATTAAAAAATGAAAAGGAAAAGTGCTACGAGCCTAAGGTTAATCATTATAAATTAAAAATTGGAAACGTTAGTAAATAAACATGTCATTTAAAAATATAAAACATTAAGATTATTATTGTTTTCATGAAACTAACATTTGTAGGTATTACTGTTCATCTGTAAATTTCATTGGACTATGATACATTTTTTTGAATAAATCCTGATAGTGTAAAATTATTAAATGAAAATCGAAATCCTTTTTTAAACCGCTATTGTTTTTGTAAAAAGCCTTTTAATCGGATAAAAAATTCGTAAGGTTTGCTTGATCCATTTTTCATTTCTATATTAAATCACATACGTTTTGTATGCATTTAAACGAGAAACAATATATGTTAATGTTTTTTTTGTCATAATTTTTAACGTAATTAGGACTGAAACTCTTGTAAATGAGGATCTTTCGCCTTCTGCCAGCGCTTTCTAATGTAAACACTTTCAGTCTGAAAAGTTTAAATTACCAACTGTACTTTTGTGTTATCTTAAGTAAAGCGGCGAGTTAAATCGTATAGGTATTAAACCAATTAAAGGAAATTACTCCGATAAGCCTAATGAGCTTTGTGTAACTAACTTTCGTCGCGTTTTTAACTATGTATATCTCTTGTCTGTGAGAAGAAACTGTACCGTCTTTTGATTTAATTAAACCTGCTTGATCATTGACATTAAATAATATTTAAGTCATTTATATGCATATCTCATTCCGTCGCTTTTTAATTTTGTCACTTGGTAAGTAGAGCGGTAATAAGGCGCTTTCATGGAATATCTTGATGAAACGATAATTATAATTATGTTCTTGCTACGCAACATAAAAAACCTTATTTGTAGAAAATAACATTAACCAGTAATTTTATACAATAAGTATATTTTTTCTTATATAAACAAAAGAACTTTACGTGTTTCTTATAGAAATTAAATTCTTTGACCATACGAATACTTTTTATACGCCCAAATAATATTGTACAATTTTTATTTTTGTTTATTTTTTAAACAATATACTTTAATTATTGTGTATCTTTCTAGATAAAATAATTTAGAGAACTATATAATCTATTTAATTCTTTATTAATAAATGACTAATCAATTTTTTTTTTAAATAAGATTTTTTGAAAGATCTCCCTTGATGAATAGTTTTTGCACTCATTTCAAAGCAGTGTTATATCAATTTTAATGTTAATTTAACACATATTTCTTATCTACTACAATCACTTTAAATTGTTGTTATATAAAAGGTATATTGCAAATTTTGGAGAGATTTAAACAATTTCGTATACAAAGTTTTGTATTAAAAAAACATTTTATTGGAAAATGTATTATATTTTAATGTGAGAATTTTACTTAAACTTACATTATGTTAAAGATAATAATGTAGTCCCCCAAAAAACCGATTACAAAAATCCATGCAACAATCAAAGTGTTAATAATTTATTCATTTACCACTGACATCTTGCGGCTATGAAAACAGGGGAAAATTAAAAAAAAGGAATAAGAACTCCAATCTCTTTTATTGTTAAAACGTGAAGCTTTTTAACGGGAATATGTCGTTAAAAGTATAAAATACAATCGTATTGAAAAAACAAGGACACTCTTAGATACACTCTTACCGGCATTAGAACTTCACAATGAATTACATGAATAGAAGATATGTGGATCGAGCGGAACACAATACATACAACACGGCATACACAGGACTACGAAAATAGCTGCTTATTGACACCTCGACGACGAGCGATATTCCGCGATTAAGTAATTGCGACTCGCGACGAGGCAGGAAATGTTTCTGATAACGACCTCTAACAGGAATTAATAGCAGGGCGGAGGACGCGTGATTACGCGCCGCGGCATGAATCGACGCTTATTACAAACGTTGAATTTGAAATCAATCTCCATTAATGAGATTTATAATTAGGGACAAGGTCCGCCTGATGATCCGGGAGCGAGAGAACCGTGCCGCCGGCACCGCACCGCGCCGAGTGCCTCTCCTTGAGGCGCGCTGTGAATAGACAATAATTATTCTTTAGTAAATTATCGGACCTACACAGCATCACTTTTTCACGGCGATTTAATCGCGCTTAAGATACCTCTCTCGCGAGTTAACTCCGGCGGCGGCGGCGGCGGCGTGATCGGGCGCGAGAAATCGAGCTCTCGCGCCGGGGATTTATCGACCAAGGCCGTCTCCTTCGAGCCAGGATCGTCGTTTCTGGGTAATCACTTCGCAACAATGTTTAATCACGGCCGCAAATATGGAGCGTTATAAATCGACCGTGCAATCACATCGAGGCGCGTACACGTATGCGTACGTACCCATGTACGTCCAGCAATCGTTTATAATGACGGATCGCGCATAATTAATTGCCTACGATGATGCATTGAAATCGAGAATTTTTGCGAATCACGAGTACGTGGTCTTGATTGCTCAAGTACAATGTGATAAATAAAGCGTCGACTTTTTGTTACTTACAAAGAGAGATGCATTTTATATGATACTTTGTTTAAAAATATTAAAATCGATATTATATATCGTATCGCTTGATAAAATTGAATAGTTAGGAGTGAAGGATGCAGCAGAAAACATATACATAAGTAGCTTTAAATAACAAGCAATTGTAATAATATCTTTAGAACTTTATGAAATATTATCACAACTTTGTTACTTATTAAATTATACTGTATTAAATTTTTTATCTTAATACATAATTTCTGCGTATATACTGCGTATATTTTGTTTGATAAAAATAGTAAAGAAGTTTTGCCTTAGTGCTATAGCTATTTTTTGCTTTCTATAACATTATTATCTACTTGCTTTTTAGCTATATTTATGCTATTTCTAGCACTTCCTATATTATAGACTGTGCGTATATATATATATA